>JANHFX010016267.1:25023-74836 GCA_027560015.1 Chloroceryle amazona
GGGGGGGCGGGGGCGGGGCGGGGTGGTTAGGGTTTGGGTTTTTTCCCCAAGGGAATTTCCCATCTCTTTCACATCTCATCTACTGGATGGGATTCTCAAGAGACTTCTGAGTTTTCAAGGCCTGACAAGTTCTGGAAGGGAACAAGTGGGGTCCTGGTTATTTTAATGCTGGACTTCTGCATGTGAAGCATTCTTGAATACTGCAACCCACTTTACTTGCTTTCCTTCTTGGCCTGTGATGTCTAGAAGCAGATAAGTCCTAGCAAGTGGCTACTAAATGAATGAGGAAGGTAAGTTTTGTTCTCTAGGTTGATCATAAGTGATTGTTGCAAATAAAATTGGATATTTGGTATTTGAGCTTCAATGACTTCTTGCAATTGATGGCATGAGTCGCATGCTACTTGATGTCCTGGCTGCATAAAGACAGTTCTTGTAGTGAGAGTGTGATGAACCAGCTCCATGGACAGAGGCAGTAGCAAGCCTGAGAGGGAACAGAAAAGGAGAGCTAGAGAGCTCACTGAACCAAGACCTTTCTCTTTGTAGGTCACACAAGCCTTGCCTGCAGCGTCATTCCTAGAAACATCAGGCTACTGTAGGATTGATTGGCTGAGGCCAGAGCTCAGATGCAATTTTCTCCCGTCGCATTCAGAAGAGCCCAAAGTAATTGATTTCGTGTGTACTCGGGCAGCTTGCATAGCCCAGCGATGGAGGGTGTGGCTGTGGTCCTCCTCCAGCTCATTTAACTTGCATCTGACCCAGGGCTATGGCAAATTAGGGTTTGTCCCTTCATGATGGAAAGCAGCTCCCATTTAAAATATGCTGACTGCATTATCAGTCATCAGCATGCAGTGGAGAGAAAGTCGTCACAGAAAAGAATCTTCCAAAAGGACTTGATTAGATGGCAGAGACAGGGAAACAGCAAACCCAGAACATCATGCCAGTACAGCTTGTGTTAATCTGCTTGTTTCTCTGTCTGACAAATATTTGGGTTATCTCTATCCTCATTTTCACTAGTAAAACTTTTGTAAATATTCTTATGTATGTCCTGGGCCTAAGTGGGTTATATTGGTTTGGTTTGAATCTAGTAGCTCTGAACTGTGTGGTGCTGATAGTGGGAGAAAATGGAAAAAGAGCAGCTACTCCAGTGCACAGACACAGATCTGAAAATCAGATTGCTGTGGTTTAGCATGCTATTGCCCATCATCTGGACTGCAGTAACTCCCCACTTTTAGCCAATTCCATCACCCTCCTTATGTATCTGCCAGAAAAGACAGGTATTTGGCTAGAAGTCAAAAGGTTTAGTCCCACTGCCTTCATCTACCACAGGTTTCCTTGCAGCCTTGCTTTGGTTTTTTTCTGACCTCTATCATTCATCAATAATTGGAAGATGATACCCAAGCATTTGTTCCACAAATATTAGATTCCTCATATGTTGCGTGATCTCGGTAAATGCATTATACCTATTAATAACTGTTAATGGAGGGAAGATCAATCCTAAGATCCACAGTCCTTCACAGTTTGACTAGCCCTTACACAAACTGGAAGCATACTTTCTCTGATTCATCTGCAAGATCAAAACTCAGCTGGGAGTACCAACTGCATCAAAGGCAATGCATTATACATAAGGGAAAATTTTTATACCATACCATCTCAATTACAAAATCACCCATTTTTATCTTCCTGTGCCCCTTTTTCACTGAAAATTATGGATCCTTATGCAGCAACTGGCTGTTACTAGATTTATGTGTAAGACTTAGTTCAGCTGAGATATCTAGTTACAGATTTGCGCATCCCCCCGAAGAGGGAAGAGCAAACCTCTGCATCTGGCTGTAATTTGCGTTCTAAGGATAGCATCTTCCTCTGCACTAGTGATTTTATACTATACTCTATCCACACTGGTACTTAAGCACTTACCTGTGTGACTGTAGCAGTTGTGAGATACGCCACAAGCTTTCAGGTCAGTGAATGCAAGTATTTTCATTATTTTTTTTTGTTGTTATTATTATTATTATTATTAATTTAGGGATTTCTTGCTGTTTAGGATGATCTCTTTCCAGAGTCACTTCTGTGTTTTATTACTCTTTGATTGGCAAGATGAATGTGTCAGTGTTATGAGTTTTTCAATTTTTGCAGTAAGAAGACCTTTAATCCAGCCTTCCAGCGGGGAAATCAGTTGAAATTCCCAATGACATGTGAGTTCTGTCTGAAGGAAGGCCTTGTAGGACTGCGGGCCAATTATATTACTTGACATTTTACATAGTGGTATCAGAATGCTTGTCTAACAAATACAAGACAAAGCCTGGCCAGAGACAGCTTGTAACCCAATAACATAATATCATGCACAGCAAGCCAATTACTTTACTACTAAATTGCATAGGATAAGAAAGCACCATCCACATTTTCTAGCTCTTTGATTTGGGGTTTGGCTTGGGGTTTTATTTACAATTGGTCAGTTCTAGCCCAAAATGTCCACTTCCCTGAAGAAAACCAACCAGTGTTTGTTTCCAAATGTCTCTTTCAGTTTAATGAGATTTGGCATGGGAAGCTTTTAGAGGTAATTGCCATTTGTGGGAAGTTGCATGGGTCAGACCATAGCTTCTGCTACTCTTTCAGGCTAGCATTTAAATAATAGTACTAATGGTTTGAAATCTGTATTTCAGGCTTGCTCTTCATAGGAATCCCAAGCCAGCTAGAAAAGAGGGTTGTTATTGTTGTTCTCAATGTTTCCTTCATTTGATTTCCCTTTATTTATTTTTTTTCTTCTCTTTTTCTCCCTCCAGCACAATGTTTAGTGATTGTACACTTAAAATGGGAATTTAGGGGAGGGATTACAGAACTCTGCTCTTGGAAGCAGAGATGCTCATTATACTCTGTCCACAAAATTGTTCTGTTTTTTAAAACTTCTTTTATATTTAGCATCCCAGCTACACTGTTTAGAGAATTATTTTTTGTTATGAAGAATATGAATGTCTTCAATGGTACCTCATCCCCTAATCGTTGTGCTGGAAGGACTGACAATGGGGTTCGTTCACACCTTTATGCTTGACAGCCAAATTGCTTTCTGCCAAATAAGTTCACAGAATGTGAGATGCTTGTGGGGTGAACCCTCTTTCTGACCAACAAACAGCACCTATGCAAAACAGTACGTAGCTTGTATCTTCTGCAGGCAGCTGGGGGGAAAAAAAAAGCAAACCATTTCATACCAATGCTGGCAGCATCGAGTGCCACAGGCAAGACCCCTGTGTCATTAGTCTGGAGAACACGCTTGCCATTTCCCTAGCTCTTGGAGCCGCCTGCAAAATGCAGTCATCGATCCTCAGCATGGGCAAAGTGGGGCCTGCAAAGACCCCCTCGGTCCACAACCCGCCACGGAGCGGGGTGGCACCACAGTCAGTATCGATCCGCGCCTGAGAAATTGGTGACCGTTCTATTATATAATTATTGATGTAGCTGGAAAATGCCACAGGCGAAGCGCAGCTCGCTATTTGTTATGCTGTATTGTCTCTCTCGTCTGCGTTGGGCCTCTGTGTTTTGCCTCTTGTGTTCCCATTGCATGTTTATTTATACTGTGTGTCTTTAGCTTTCATATTTCTCCTGCGAATCCAACTTGGAAAAACCAGCTCTAGTTTTCGTTCAGGAGAAGGAGGGGTCGTCTGTGAAGGAAACGAATTCCTCCAGACACTTCTGGAGGCCCTAAGCTGAATACCAAAACCAGGGAGAAGGTGAGAGCAGGGAAAGGGGCTTGGGAAAGAGAAGGCCGCCTTTATCTTAGCGAGGCCCACAGGAACTGCCAATCTTTTTATCAAACATAGACTTTAGAAGCAGCCCCAATGTACAGCCTCATCCATCATGTGGTTGGGACAAATGGGTTTAGACTTCATTTCCAGCAGCAATTAACTGAAGTCCACCCAAAGTCCTTTGGGATTGTATGTACTCAGTACCTATGCATTTCCAGGAAGGGGTGAGGTTGGCCTGTCACAAGCTTCAGTCAATGACTGAAGCATTGCCTGGTACAGAAGCACGCTCTCCAAAAGCCCAGGAGTGAGGAGAGTTGAGTGATGCTACATCAGCCACAGGGAAGTTCCATGCACTGAGCTTCACTGAATGAGCTACGCTTGACAAGTCACAAGGAGACCAGTTTCGGGATTGGCCTGAGGTGTCTTGGAAAATGTGGAAATAGAAACATGGAAATAGGAAAGTGGAGACTCAATGAGCTGGGTGTAGGGACGTCCACCTGATGGGTCACGGGGTAAGAAGTGGGAGGCAGTAGCAGAGTTGGTGTGGGGTGTCTGCACCTGAAGTATGTGAGCACAAACATATTTCATGTGGAGTATTTTCAGGGCGGGAGTGAAGGTTTAGACTTTTCCAGGCAAACATGAGGTAGGTATCTGAAGGCAAAGCCCATGGCGTGCTGTGGTATGTAAGCGAGACCCTCAGCATCAGCCACCTCTGTGCCTGGTGCTGGCACACACTACTACTCTCTCACCTGCACCAGAGCAGAAAGTTATTAGTCAAAATGCAAAGATAAAAAATTGCAAGGATAAAAAATTGCAATGTGCAGGATTAAATAACTGCACAGACTCCAGGCATCTGCAGGACACAGTCGTGCACCACTCAAGGGAAGACAGATTGGCTGAGGACGTTGGGACAACGGGGCTTTTTCTTTACGAAGGACTGATTAATTTTTAGCACGTGCAACGGTGGTATGTGCGTGTACGGGACTGCCCTCTCCTGGAGGAAATGTGCTCCACTTTCCTCTTCCTCCCCTTTTGGCTTCCTTAGCCCTGCGCTGCTTGTTCTGATGATCAGAGTGAAGTGCAGCATGCGCCCTGGTACCTGACATGGGGAGTTTGTGCAGGAGGCTTTTTAAGAAAAAATTAATCTTTTGAGACTACTGTCATCCCTCTGTCTTCACCGCTGGTGAAAAACTTTGTATTTTCTTAGTATAGATAAAGTATAGATTGAATCAGTGGTCTTCTTGTATGATGCAGGAGCAGTCTTAACCCAAAGCATTGTATGCCAGCATTGGTGTGTGGCCAAGAGCCATGGGATGGCAGCTGTTCGTAGCAGTACAGAGAGCAGTACCTCCAAATACTGGGGGGGGAAGCTGAATCCTGGGAACGGGTCACTGCTGGGACAGGAAGAATTCCTGCTTCAAAACTGACTCTGTAGCGTCTGCTTCTGGGTGTTCCATGTATCTGCTAAAGCTATTGCCTTGGAAGAGCAGTCAGGCCACAGCCAGAAATCCCTTTTTGGCATTGGTGGGTGCTGTCCGAGCACAGAGAAGAATTTAGTTTATTCCCCAACCTGCAGCTGCCATTGGAGCGATATTTTAAGTCAGTGTTTTTATTGCTGTTCAGAGAGGGCTGGTTTTTACTTGTCTTAGCACTGCCATGCTCTTTCAGCTACAGGATAAAACAGTGCCACCCCACACCTTCAAGTAGAGTGCTGCTGTAGGGAGGCAGCAAGCAATCAGCAGAGATTCACTGAGGACTGTGATGCTGTAAAATAGCCTCTCTGCACAAGATACAGGGAGACGCTTACCGAGGCGACAGGGAAGCTATATATTTCTTTTTTCCAATCCATTAATCAAAGTGCCTGTGGTTCCCATTCCGGTGAGGCAGGTGAGACTCTAATAAATATTGAGCAGCAAAATTTGATCCGTATCCAGGCTCTCAGAGCATTTTCATAAATAAGAAGTTGCAAAACAATAAAATAAAACAGTTCGCTTCCCAGACGCTCCTCTTATTTGTGGTTGCAGGGCTGTGCAGCTGGCAAGGCTGGCCAAGCTTTGGCTGGAGATGAGGAGCAGGATAGCTGAGACAGGCTCTCCAGGAAGAGGGAGTTTTATCTCCTCCCTCTGCTATTGATGGATCGTGTGCGACAGGGCCTGCAGCTGGATTATTCCCTGACGCTGTGGCTGTGGCAAGCCGTTTTCTCAATGCCCTCTTTGTACTGGCTTGATCTTATTACTGGTGATAGCCTTGGAGTCGATACAGAGTTGGTTTCACATCCCAACAGAAGGCAAGCGGAGGAAGTCCTTCTCCAGGCCTGATGCTGCAGTCCTTGTTTGCTGAGTAGCTCCATCAATTTACACAGGACTATTCAGATACAGAAGCACTTTGTTATATTGCTGCTTTTTTAGGTACACCTTCCAGCTAACATGACTTTTAGTTTCTTCTTTTCACCTGTTTCTTAGCCTGGTTTCATACAATAACACAGCTTCCATGCACAGGGTACCTGGCTGTCTTTCAATCTTCTATAATTACTGAACACGTTGACTTATTTCAGATAAAATAAAATCTTAAAGCTACTTACTGCTTATAGTTTTTGTGAAAACAGAAGGAAGTGACCTTTTTCATTCTGCAGCTGCATCAGCTCAGCTATATGTTTGGACAACAGGGACTCTATCCAGAAGAAATGTTAGCAATGTCCTTGGTAGTGGGAAAAGCCTCACTTCCGGTGCTTAAGAACTTGCTATTACTGTGGGCTTGCCAAGTGCTTTACTTCTTGCCAAGATGCCATTTACCACGTTGGGCTACTGATCCAGAAGGGCCCACGTTATTCTTTGCATTTTTGACCTCATGATTTAGGGGAAAGTGAAGGAAATGCTGTAATGCCTCTGTCCAAATGTGTGCTGATGTGTATTGGGGTGGGAAGGCTGGAAGCAAGGAGGAGAAGAACAGTACTTTGAAAATCCACTTAGGTCCCTGAAACCTTAGGATTTGATGGTTACTGTTATCCCACTCTGCTAATCAATCGGCAAGTGAGCAAGGTCGTGATACGGCAAGGGAGCTGGTGCTCAAGTAGTGCAGGTGTCTGGTGATGCTGAAACTGTGCTGTGTTTTTACTTTGTTTGTTCATGTTGGTTTTGGTTTGTTTGATTGTTTGGTTGGGGGTTTTTTTGTATCTTTTTGTTTGTTAAATGAGGAAAGGCGATGTTTAGCTGACTTTTTATTAAGTGTGTTGAGACCTCAGGATAAAAGGTGCTCTAGGAATCAAAAGTAGCATTGTTGTTAGTGCTTCTCTATTATTAACATTAGAGGGCATAGTACTTTCTGTTCATTTTTAAAGACATCAATCCCAATGCTCTTTTTTGGGTGGTTTGGTTTTGTAACAGAATCAATGTAACAGGTGGGTTTGTGTGATCTCCTGGATAGGTTCTAATTTGCCATCTATTTTGCTTGATTTTAGTGCAGGTGTGTGGCTGGGGAGGTGGAGGGTGAAAGGTTGCGGGGAGGTTGTTTGTTTACGTCTCTCTGCAGTGTTGATTTCAGTATGACCAGAAGCAACAATTTTGGCAAATTCCTGGGAAACTCCTAGCCTTGTAGGCTCACTAACTTGTAGGGAATTAAAGATGTGCTTTTGAAATTCCCTGAAAGTTCTTAAACGTCTTGATGAACCTTTTGAGGTTCACCTATTTTAATGTAGTACTTTGCACTCTGATAACTGAGCATGAGCTTCAAAAAGGGTTTTATGTGACTCATTTGTTCAGGCCTCTAGACTGCCATTGGTGTCTGTGGAATTAAGAGCCTGCTAACATTCACATCTCTGGTTCTAGATGCCTTTCTGTCCTGCAGAGGGTTTGGTGTGAAGAGGATAAATCTGGAACCTGTGTTGAATGGAGCTATTGGTTCTCACTCTTTTACATATGTGAGTAAAGGAGCCAGCCCCCAGCATTCAGTCAAGTGCTACGCTCCCATTTGCTTTTGAGTAGCCTACAGCAGTGTACACAATTGAGGATTTTCCCCGGCTTTCTTTAGTACAGGCTACATTTGCACAGTGTATGAATTTGTAATAAGCATGTGTTGTTTGTTTAAGAACTTAAAGCCTATGCCAAAATTTTCTCTCCTTGGCTTTAAATATGTGGCCTAAGGGTAGTTTTATTACAGCTATCAGCTGAATGGGAGCATGTTTGTGTTTCCAGTGACCAAAGTTTTGAACTAGATGTGAGATATGTCTTCAGCTTGTGCTATGTCACTCTAGGTACAGCCACAGTTAAGAGAAGTCTAGGTGCTTTAGAACACCTTTCGCTTTGCTCTGTCAAGAACTTGAAGAGTTGGAATGTGATTAACTACTGTGGAGCCTGCCTGGACAGGGTGACCCACAGCTCTGCCATTGATGGCACGAGCTGTGGATTGCTGCTTGCAAGGGAGAGATAAGTGCAATATCCCCTCTGGGGTGCTGCGCTTCAGAGGACTTGCAGCATCACACTTTCCTTCTGGAAAATGAAAGAGCAATCTCAATTGCATTTCTAGCACCACTTCCCTCAGCACTCTAGGTTTCCCTTGGTGGTATCCCATCGAAGTATTGACTAGGGTGAACATTGCTTATCTTAGGAAATCAATGAGATGACAGCCTAAGGTACTGCAGCAAGAAGACAGACAAGGAGATATGTATCTACCTCTGACTTTTTTCCACCTCAATAAATATGTTTCCGTAATCCAATGGCATTGTAACAATATGCAGTAATTACTGTGGCTGCATCCATCTCCTTTGATTTAATCAGACAGATATTATATGTTAAGTATTAATTGATTATTAAAAGCATATTTGCTGATGCTTTCAAATCCCTGTAATGACACATAAACAGTTATTTACTGTGCAGCTATTAAAACTCAGCAACTTGACTTGCTTTTTACAATCAGTATTTATTTAACATGCAGTGACCATCCTATCCCATTAAAACTAAATGTGTTAACTGTGTTTTGGGCATTTAATTTTAAAGCTTTTTTTTTAACCATAATGTGAAGTGATTACAAAAAGCTGTTGTCTTTCTTAGGAGGTATTCGATGCTACACAAACAAATTTTAGGAGTCACATTTTGAAAGCCTGCCACGACATCACTCTGGGTTATGATCAACAAGCCATCAACAGTGCCTCTGATAAAGTAGATTTTTTTTTTTTATAATCATAGAATCATAGAATCAATTGGGTTGGAAAAGACCTCCAAAATCATAATGTAGTGATGTTTGAGTTTTGAAAACCCTGTATGACCTTAAGTCCTCGGAAGCTGAACACCTCAAGTTATGTCCAAATTTCCTGAGGCATTGGATATTTGGGGTTCCTCAACCAAGCAAAGTCCAGCTTTCCTATTTGGGGAAAGTAGATCTGCTCTTTACAACAGGTTTCAAGATGTTTAATGCCATAGGCAGAGTCTTAAGAGAAACAATTCTCTTGACATTACATTAACCTGCAGAAAAACTAGGCTACTTAAGAAAACTTTGAGTAGTTCACAACTGAACTGTCTCCTCTTGTCTTCCATTCTCCCTTTCTCATTGCTGGCTTGGGAGGTCCAGCAAATAAACTCTCAGTAGCCCCCTTACAGTCAGGAGAGCAGAGAATCCTGTAGAGGCCAAGTACTTCTCTGTAGTGTAATTATGATCTTTGTGAAACGTGGTGGTAGTTGCCTGGGCATAGGTGTTGTGCTGTGCAGCTGTGGTGGTGTGGGTGTGCACATCTGGTTGTGAAGCAACTGGGACATGTTTCCATTCAATTCCTGTTAAGTCCCCTCTCTCCACTCTCTTTGCTCCCAGGCCTGGAGCAGCTCAAGATGTGTTTTCTTTCCTTGCCAGAAGATGGTTGAAGTCTCTATGGTAGGGTGCGCATTCCATCTGCCTGCCCTTTCTGGAGTCTGCAGAGCTTCCTTGCAATTCCCTTATGCTTCAAAGCAAATAAATAAATATTTGCAGAGTTATTAAAGATTTATTGAAAGTGCCATATATTTAAACCATCTTGTGAAAAAATAGATGACTGAATATTTATTATTTACGTGTTGGGCATCCTCTATGTATTTATTTATTCCTCCTTAATCTGATCTGTGTTTTATAAATATTGCAAAAGACCTGTCAATAATAGAACAGGTTTTCATTAATCCAGAGGAATAATTAGAAGACGTTTAGGATAATATTGTTCTGTACAAATATTGCACGAGCCTGTGAAGAGAGATGTTTGGAACAACAGCTGTCATCTGTGTAGCTGGGACAGAGACAAGCACCCCTCACCATGGCAGGTAGGAGCTGGTGAGCACCTTGGATTCCTTCTGTGTGTTATCCTGCCTTCCCCGATCACAGGGACAAGTGCTTGCCTTACGAAGCCATCCTTGGAGTGACAAGCCTATTTCTCTGGTGGAGGACTGCAGCATTTAATCATTCCCTTGTGAAGCAAGATTGTCTTCTACTCTAGATTTGCACTTGGCAAAGAAGAATGGCAGGGGCAGGGAGCTGTGCAGTTGCCCTTACAGGTTTCTCAGAGCCCTTGCCCCATGCTGACAGGTCTACTGGTCAGTGTTAAATTCTGCCTATGGCACATGTAATAGTCTTTACCAGAAACAATCCTGTGAGCTGGTAACTGTGTTTTCAAAATGATAACGAGCTTCTACTCGTACTAATAGCTCAAGATCATGAGGAACCATCACCCATAGCTGCTCATTCCTTACTCTTTCCTTACTGTTGCCTCAGTTCAGAGTTTTCTGTCTCCAATTATTGTGCTTAGAATCATAGTTAGTTTAACAAAAAAACCCAAACAAAAAAACACCACACACCAACAAAAAATACTCCAACAACAAAAAAACCCAAACAAACAAACAAACAAAAACACCAATGAACACCATTAATTCTATTTTGTGCTGGTTATTTCCTAGTCCTTTTAAAACTATGCTCACAAGGCAAAATTGTCTTACTGCCTACAATGTATCCATTAAAACTTTGACGACCTTAATGCTAAACTTTCACTGGAGGGCACTCTCCTGGCTTATTCACTATCCTGTAGTGTACAGTCTTTAATGTCAGAAGTGCAGAAATATTTGAGTCCAAGCCTCATCTAGTCCAACAGTCTGCATCTGACATTTTGAAAGGTTTTAGGCATGTGAAAGATGCTCACACCTCTACTTTGAGATCATACACCTCATTGGAAAGAGAGCCTAATCCTTAGCACAGATCAAGATATGAAGCAACTGTGTTTTGGGGGAGTTGTTAATTATTACAGCCATGTTGTTTTGGTCTTTTAAGTGAATAACCTGTGTGTAGTTAGATCTAAGCAACTGTTCTTGTGCACTGATTGAATGCTAGTATGGCTGTAAGCTCACAAAGGGCAAGACAGTCTGTCTTTGCATGTGCCTTAGTGTTGTGCAAGATCACCCCACCTATTTTGGGATTCCATGTGTGGGAAGATGTCCCATCAGATCATCTAGCTGCCTGGAGAAGCAGAGCACAGTAGCTTGATCAGCATGCTGTACTAATGCGTCCACACTTTTTCTAGGACCTAAGTTAAATCATTCTGTGTCACACAGACATCTTCTTTGCTGTCCAGAGCCTAGGGCTAAGCAATTCTTGACTTTAGATAATGCCAACTACAAATCTTAATGGACATTGTTTGAGCTCCAGCCCTTATACAGAAATACTACTTAGCATTATGTTCCTAAACCTATAGCAGAGAAACTGTAGCATCCTTTGAAACTCTCAGGGAGCCTGTGCACCATGTAATTTGGTTATTGTTTGGCAGGGGACAGAGGGTTTAGGTCCCCACGTTTTTTTTTGGACTTAGTTGACTAATGCAAAAGAAGACAGACCCTAAGATTGGGGCTGAAGGAATTGACTGTAACATTTGCCTAGTGTAAGCAGCCAGCCTCTCTTTTGCCTGAGGAAACAGTGAGACAAGGAGCATACAGGCTTTATGTAAAACCCTGATAGGAACAGGACTTAGGGACATCTTATTCCCTTGGTACTGTTAAGCTCATTATTTCACCTCTCTATCTGTTATCCCCACAGCAGTTTTTCCTACCTCCTTGTTGTTCAGAGCCTTTAGAAGAATACCAACTCTAATTTTCAATCTTCATTTGCCATACATTATCTCATGATCCTTGCTGAATTCAAGGCTGGACTATTTTAGGCATCCTAACTTTACAGTTAAATACCTAAGGCATAGAGATTTGACCAATATCATATGTGATAGCTCCAGCAAAGCCATTAGCTGAACCTCAATCTCTAAGTATCTCCTGAGTTGCCAGGCAGAACGCCATCTTCCCTTGCTCTCTCATTCCACCTTTAATAGATTGACATTAAATCTATGCCTCCCGACCACGATGAGCAGTCAGAGAAAGATGTACACCTAATTCTTGTCCTTGCTTTCAAAGTTCCTGTCTGCCACTTTGCCATTCTCTAATTACCATTTCAGCTGCTTGTCAAATCTTTTCCCAATGTGGCTTGGGAAGTAACATCCAGCTATATTGCATTTTCATGTCATCTTGCCTAGTAAGGTGCAGCTCTAGTTGGCCAGCAAGCACCTGATCGGTCTTATGGCTTCCCCTGAGCGTTTGTTATGGCAGATCAGACAGCTGAAAAGGGGGCCATTAACTGGATTGAAGGAGAATCCCAAAGAGTCGGAAGGTTTGTGACGATAATCTTAAAAACACAATGAACTTTTCTCAAAGGAATGACAGGAAGTTCTGAGCTTGTACAGGAGTAGGTTAGGATTTAGCCTGGCTTAAGTGGGATGGAAGACAAACTGTGCTTGCAGCAGGATATGTGCAGGGTTTGGAATACAGAATGGGAGAGTTTGATCTGAAGCTTGTGAGCGAAACATATTAAGCATATAAAAGAGCAGTGGACAAATGAGGACAACCTCTACAGAAGGACCATAAAGAGATGCAATGGAAAAAATGTGTGACTTCCTCCAGGGACAAAAGGCCAAAATATAGTTGCCAGTGTGGAAACAGTAAAGACTGGGGATCAGTATGGTAGTCCTGCAAGATGCTTAGTGATCCAATACAGCTCACAGAAACACTTTTACACTGAAGGTCATCAGTCTTATGGACAGCAGGAGGGCTACTCTGTTAAGTGAGAACATGGCCCAGGAGCATAATCCCTTATTGAGCTGAAAGCCCTTGGGTCCCATTCTCAAACTGGCACAGCAAGAGTAGGAAGAGCAGCAGAGCAGGCTGTCTTATATCAGGAGATCATGTCAATCCATCAGCCAGGGCATGGAAAAGCTATACTGACTATGGATGCTTTTAGGACATCCATCTCATCTTCTAAGCCTGGTCCCACACCAACCTCTCCATCTTTCCTGTTCCTTCCTCTGGCCATGTTGAAGCAGGCTGACTTCAAGCACCCAGTGGTGTTTACATTTCAGCCCATGCTGTGAGAGGATTGAGGTGGATGTACCATAAGAGGTGGTGAATGACAGCAGGGCAGCAGTGGAAGGATAAGAAAGGAATTTCTTTTTAAAAATTTATTATTTTTATTTTTTTAGGAAGAGATTGCTGCTGTCCAGTGTCTTTCCATGTGCTCTGCATATGAGGAAAATAGTAATTTTGGAAGTAGGAACATGTAGGATTTTTCAATTTTAATGAAAAAATCAATTTTTTTCTCCCCTGTTAAAGAAGGGAGGGCAAAACAGTTGCAGAGGGCCCCTGCCATCTCCCTAGCATGGTGGAGGGACAAGCAATAAAGTAGGAGAAACTCTGCATAGAAAATACATCCCAGTGTGAAGCAGAGGAGACTCTGTGGGCAGAGGTACATTGGCATTAGAAGCTGGAGAGAACACATGTTGGCATATTCAATGCGTTGGCTTTTTTGGCAAATGGCTGAGCTTGGATTAATAAAATGCTCAGATAAAAATCAGAGTTTTATTAAAGTGCTCACACAGCGGCAGCGCCCGGCCGTGCTCCTGGAACGTGAGCTGGAAGCCTGCCAGCCATGCTCAGGAGTGCTGCTTATCATACCTGATAAGAAGGTCCTGCTGTGTGAGAGTGTGAAAGAGCGCGAGCGGACGAGAGGAGGAGGGGAAGCTGGCAGCAGCGCGCCTGCTTCTTGGCCCAAGCCCTGCTCCGAGCCCGCTGGCCCGCAAGGGTTTGCCCCCTATATAAATCCAATGCACGTTGGTGGAAAAGCACACAGAGGCTTCCAGGAGAGCAAACAAGGCCAATTGCTCTCACAGCAGCTCCCCTCTCCTTCATCCTCTCTGCCCTGCTCGCCATTCCACAGCTAGCTCCCCGCCGTATTTTAAACAAGACTTTCTTTACTTTGTCTCTTCTGTGTCAGCTCGCTCAGTGCCAGATCTCAAAGCTAATTAAAAGGAGCACGGACTGGGCTTACATTTTTCCTTTAGTGAGCTGTTGGTAGAGCTTCTGAGCTGCCAGGAGTGGGGACTGTGAACAGCAAGTTGGTACCAGCTGGGGAATGGGGAGCACAAAACTACCCTAGCTCCTCTGAGCACAACTGGATGTCCTTCAACAGATAACATAGAGGCCTGAAAGTGCAGTCTCTCTGAGTCCTTCCTTACATGTTTTGCTCAGACTTTGCAGTGCACTGAACTCTTTTAGCCTGTTCCTATGGCTTTATATTCACAGGCTGTGCCTACCATCCTTGTCTTCTCCACCATGTTGCCCTCTCTCACACTCCATGTATGGAAACATAGCAAAATCTGTTTTCTAAGAATATGAGTCTCCTCCAATTTCCTAACAAAAATAAGTATGGTGTACCTTGAGAAATGCTAGAGAATATCTGGATAAAGTAAACGTTGGGCTCGTTGCATCACCAATTTTACCTCTATGAATGACATTTGTCCAGTCCTGGAACAGAAACTGTAACCTGTGACTTACCTGGTCAGTCATTAAGCAATGTGTCACTAAGCAATGACACTTGATTTTTCAGGCAAGGGAGGAGGAAGCTGTTGATGAATTAATTCATATATTCAGAAAAAAATGTATATGATGGTCATAATATTGGTATGACCATGCTACTCTGCAATGATTTTCTTGGCCAGCTTCCAACATTTATTCTAAATGTGGTGCAGAGAAGAATAGTAGCCTTCACACATCTTACTGGGACCATCCTTTTTGGTACAGTATTGTTTCATTTTTAAAACCACAAAATGCTGTTCACCCTTTGTCTTTAAATGAAAGCCTGTTGTGTTCCTGATTTCAAAGAGTCTTAGATTAATATGCTTAGACTTAGTATGAATTAAAAGAGCTACCAGCTTTGTTGAATGCCTCCAGCATGGCATAATAGCCACCTGGTACTTGTTAACAGTTCCCAACTGTGTCTCCATCCTAGTACAGCATCTTGTGAGTCACCTGCACTGGATTATCGTGAAAGCTGTTCCTTCTGCTTCACTAATTCAAGTGTCCCAGCTAGGGGTAGGGCATGGGGAAGATGGTGTAGAAGGCAGCACAGGCCACAGGCTTTGCCTCATCAAGGAAACTGCTTTTAGCTTATTTGTGTAACCTTAAAAAGGGCTGCACCCCCTGGGATAAATAATGCTGAAGTTATTCTCCTTCCTCTTATTCTGCACCATTGTAAAATTTCGGGTGAAATCGCTGGCTTTTCTGCTTCCATCCTCTAGCATTCATGTTGTCTGTGTGCAAGCAGGGGGAGAGCTGTTAACAAGTTTGGGATTACCGTGTATCCACACCACTGCTCAAAGACTCTCCTTAAAGCTGGGCAACTTTCCAGCATCTCATCTGCCTGCCTGCTGCATCTAGCCCCTTACCTTCCACTTTCTCCCCTCTGCTGCCCTCCCACTAAATGCATTTGTGCTGACGGGCCCATCTTTCCTCATCCACAGACAGGAGATGTGATTAGAAGGAATCTAATTTGTTTGGAGTGCTCTGGCGACGGAAGGAAATTATTCTGCAGCAATATTTGCAAATGCATTCATCATGGAGTCCCTGGCAATCCGTCACTATGAGCTGATGACTTTGTGATCTTCATGAAGGTCTGATTAAAAGTGCTTTCTAATGATCAGCCCAACTTCCCATCCCTCTCCTCCTGTTGTGCACCTAGACAAAAGGAAGGAATGAGGATAGAGACCAGTCATGTACCTTCCATCCTTTGTGTCTCCTGAATCCAGTCTAGACACAAATGCCCGGTTGTGTGACACTGAACTGCTACTGTAGTCTGAGGTCCTTTAGTTCTTGGTTTTCCTCCTTGTCCAAAGCCTCATAAAGAATCAGCTTTTTTTATGCTCATTATATTTGAGTCTTCTACCTTGCCCAGAGTGAAGAGATTTGCATAAGCCCTGGAGCTCTCTGGACCAGAAATACAATCTCAGATACTTTCTCAACTTGACTGTCTTGCAGATAGTAAAATTATATGTACAGATCTTTCCCAACACCAGAGCTTAGTCCCAATCAAGAAATGCAGCAGAGGGAGATCAGGGTCCAGTGAAACAGAGCAACAGTTTAGGGGGGGCTTACATGGTATAGCAGGCCCTCTCCAGCATCACTGTCCTGAATGTTATATGGCCTCATGGCTTTTCTTTTATTCTGCAATCCCTTGGAACAGTTCACAAACCTCCTTAGCCTCCTTAGTATTTGATATGGGCATACAGAATAGGAGGGAAGCTGGGGTATTGCACTGCAAGACAGAGGCCCAAGGCCAGCCATGGGAGAGGAAAGAGAAAGGGGCAATTACACAAATTGTGTGTTGGGCATGTGAGACTTGGCAGGTTAATCTGAGGTTTGTAAGGGTTGAGGAAGGGGTGTGACCACGTAGACCTTACCTTCGCATACAGAACAAATGGCAAGTATGGACATCTTGCTTTGTGTGTGTGATGTTTGCTCTAACTGAACTAAATAGGCTTGTTTATGGGGTGAATGCATGTGGAAATGTCAGCCCAAACAAAGCAGGTAGAAAACCAGGACAGGGTAAGAGCTAGAACAACGTAAACTGTGCTTCTGGTATACTGAGTAGCATACCCGGTATGGATGACCCTGGACTTCCAGTCATGGCTATGTCTGTGGCCTGAAAAAATTGTGTAACTAGTTGTGTCTCAGACTTGGGTTTTTGAGTTGGTGAATCCAAACCAAATGTGCTACTGCAGCTTTGTGTAATAATTTTTCTACCAAGCCCATACTTTGATGGGAAGGTATTTCATTTCTAGGTGCTGCAGTGGGTCATATGCAGTAGTGGGGCCATTCCCATGCTTCCACTGATTTCAGTCCAGGTTGTTGTGTTGGGACCCCTGTCCTCCTGCTATCATGTGTACTTCCCCAGATTTGCAAAACACAGCTTTCCACCATTCTGTAATCTGCTTCCCTTTTTCTCTTGTGGGTGCCCTTTGACTTCGGAGGTCTGGGTGACATTTGCTTATTTAGGTCTCTCCACCATGGCTTGGCACTGTGATTATCTTCCTCCATCTGGCTTGTGAATGTGACTCAGACTCCCTGTTGTATTAATAAGTACTAGTGTTCAGCTAATGTAGCAGTGTACTAATAAGCTCCACTGCAAGACTAATTCAGTGTCACCCATGGCCTGTTCTTCTCATTGCTGCATCTTGTG
Source organism: Chloroceryle amazona (assembly GCA_027560015.1). Classification (NCBI taxonomy): domain Eukaryota; kingdom Metazoa; phylum Chordata; class Aves; order Coraciiformes; family Cerylidae; genus Chloroceryle; species Chloroceryle amazona. Next base: position 42,306 of record JANHFX010016267.1, read on the forward strand.
CAACCCCTGCAGAGTTATTTTTGAAGGCTGGTGTCTGCTTTACTACTGTACACTGCTAGTTCACCAGTTCAGTTTGGTTTAGTCTAACCTCTAAATGTAAGTCTCTAGTAAAAGGTTACCTTACTAAGTATATCTTTATTTTGTAAGGCATATAGGAGGAAGATTGCAGCACACCATAGAAAAGTGTGGGACTGTCACCCTGTTTGGACAGCTTTCCCCCCACCTTGGAGGTGGGGAGATCACTCAGAGAGGCCACATCTTTATGCTTGTGCTGGGAACACTTCCCCCACCAGATATCACTACAACTCATTGTCTAACCTGCTATCCATTCAAGGTGGTTTAGACCTTCTTTATGTCTTTGCTAGGCAGTTGAGGGGCTTTCTGTGACACCTCTGGTAGTCTCCAAACACCTTGATTTCTCCATTCATGAGGAAGGTGCCAGAGGTGACTCCATGCTTCCGTGCCTTCCACAGGGTACAAAATATTTTTTATTGACATCAGCAGGAGACACACTCCTCTCTTGCTTTGAAGAAAGAGCTTATCTTGTACCTGATGTCCTCTGACTTCTGTGTTTCATTCCCCACTCCTTTTGCCCAGAGCTATGCTTGCATTAGTCATGAGGGTCTTGACTCCTAGACTAAATCTCATGCACAGCTTTCTCTAATAACGAAGCTGTCTCTGCTTTCAGCCATGTTCTGTTTTATGGGCTGGAGGATCATGCTGACTGGTGGAAAAGAAATAAAATTTAGAAAGAAATTGACACTATACCAGAGAGAAAGGGTTAGACAGTGCAGTAAACCAGGTGGCCAGTAGGAGCTCTAACCTCGTCTTTTTTTAAACTGGCTATTTGTATGAACCAGCATGAGGTTAAAGAAGCAAATGTCTGCACACATGTGGATCTGCAATGGATGCAGTAGCAGCAGCATCCGCACAGTAACATTGACTGTCTTCTCCCTATTGCAGATTTGAGTTCAGCATCACAGGTGACACTATTAATGTCAGAAGCTCTGCTTGTTTTAAAACATAAAAATGAAGACGCAGTGTAAATGGCAGTGAGGAAAGCTGCCGATTTGTTTGGACCATTAGGCAACCTTGCAGTTCCCAGACACACACCAGTGGGCATCTTCTAATGCTTTACCTGTTGCATACGCAGTCTTTTAGCTAAAAGTTGTTACGCAAGGCATATCCTTGGTAAGGTTCTTCTAACAAAAGTATTAGTGCTTGATTTACTATGTGCTACCTTCACATGCCTTTTGGGGAGAAGGAGCCAAGGACTGATCAGTTTTTCTCAGTGGAGAAGGATAGTGCTGTTGGGTGGTGGATATGCAATCAGGGAATGGGTTTGGGAAATATCCTTCAAGAGACAGCACTTTGCGAACACATACACTGGGGTACACTGAACAGAGGAACAAACGGGCAAGCCATGTTTGACCAGAACCACTCTAGGTAAGGTGTGAAGCCCAGAGTGACAAAGTGAGCAATGTGTAGAGGCAGGGAGAAGTGTATGTATCTAAAATAAAAATTAAATAGTCTAGCAATAATTCAGCAACCCCCCATTTTCCACCCACTCAATCCCTTGCTGGCAAATATTTCTAGCTACATTATCATCACTGTGTGGATTTAAATTAAAGAATGATTGTGCAGCAGTGTAAACTTTCCTAAGAAGTTTGGAAGTTAGATGCTTCCCTTGGTCCTGAAGAGAAATCCCAGGCAGAGACACTAATTTTGCTGTACGTCTGGCACTGAAGTAAAATGTATTAAGTTGGGCTGTTTGTCTTCACTCTTGATCAAATAGGACTTTTACCTCTCATATGCAAAATGACATTAGGGCACTGGATTGCAGCACAAAATTTGGTAGCCAGGTTCTCGGGTCTGAAGCAGGAAGCAGAAGGATGCACTCAGTCTGCAGGGTTTCCCACTGTGCACTAAGAATTTCATTTATTTATGGAAGTACAGTTTTCTGGAGAGCTGTAAGGACTATCAAAGCCACATGTGTTTGATTACAAACTCTGTGGAAGAAAAGAAGTATGTTCACAGCCACCAAAAAGGGGCCCAACTTATATGCAGTTATGGACACTCTCAATGAATTTTTTACCCTCACTGATGCCTTGAACTAATTTTCCTTTTCCCACAGTGTATATCAGAGGCAGTAGGGCCTATCCTTGTCAGCTGGTGAGAGACTGAAGCCTCTCTCCAGAGCTTTGACACAAACTGTAAAGAGGTTTTCCCAGTAGCCTTCCTGCTGCCCATGTCTGCTGAAATAGCCATGAAGACAGAGAAATTAATTCACATAGGTTCAAGTTTTTATGTGCGGAAAGTATTCCTGTAGGGCAAAAGAAACATAGGTATGTTGAAAATATAGGTATGTTAATGGTTGGACTCAATGATCTTAAAGGTCTTTTCCAACTGAAAGCAGAATTCTATCAAAATCAACTTTTGCAGGGGTGGGGGACAACATCAGTACTACTGGGGAAAAAAATGGGTTTTCCAAGGCAAAATTTGAAACAAACATTTTGGTTCAAAAATCATTTTGACTGAAAATATTTTATTTCTGTTTCTCAGCTTAAAAAAAGGAGAAACAAAATGATAGCTCGAGTGGAAATGTCACACTGTCACGTATGCTTTTATTCCTTTCAAAAAAAAAAAAAAAAGTAGGAATATGACATTTTAAAGCAAAACAGAAGAAAAAAATTGTCACTTTGAATATGTTCCAAACTTCAGTGGGAAAACTGACAACTTTTTGACAGAAAAGACTATCTCCAAAGATTTTTCAGCTGAAATTTTGTGAAAGAAAATGTTGATTTTTCCCAGAGAGTTTCTGGAAAAAGGAGGTAGTACATCTTAGGAATTGGGTGTGGCACAGGGACTGCTCTGAAGTACTTCATCTGCAGAAGAATATTATCTATTGATTTTTATTTTTCTTGTGAGAGAGTGACAAAAAAGAAGGTGGTGTGCACCATGGAACTTGTACTAAAATACTCTACATCCCTACATAGATAGGGAACCCATCCATCCCTGGCACAGAAGGGAGAGGAAGAGAAAGCGAAGAGAGCTAAATGTGCTCTTCCCATGCTAAAGAAATCTCAAGGGCTGAATTCAAGGGCAAATACACAACTTTTGCTGAAGCACTGTCCAAGTTTTCCCTTGGAAAACACTGTTTCCTTGATACTATAACTGTGAAGGAGGTATGGTGAAATGCTTAGTTTCAGGTACACTGGAGTATTTTGTTTTGGCTGGCATTTCACAGAACTACAGACACTCTCACTAGAAAGGATAACTGGAGCTCACAAAGCGTGGCCTACTCTTCAAACCCAACTACTGCCAACACCAGATCAGCTCACCATGGCTTTATCTAGATGAGTCTTTACAAGGTTGCAGGTTCTACAGCCTCTTTGGGTAGCTGCTATGCCCTCTCTGGTACAGAAGTTTTTTCATATGTCTAGACTGGTTCTCTGTATTTCAAACAAAGTCCGAGTGGTAACAGCAGAAGCTCCTTGTCCTTATCAAAGTAAGCGACTTCAGTCAAACTTAAACAAAAGATCTTCCTTCCTTCTAAACAAATAGTTTTTCCCAATATTTTTATTTGACAGGAACACCTCTCATCTGAGCATTTTTCTTTCCTGGCAAAAACTGTGAACTTGTGAAATTTTTCCTGAAGAGAAAGAAAGGTTTTGACAAGCTCTGACAGTATGATGATTTTAGGCATAAGCATAATGGTGCATAGCAATCAGAAGCTGAAGGCGGACAAATTTATAGTAGAAATGAGGCAGAAGTTAAAAAGGACGATCCCAGCCGGTCTGACTAGGTCTATGGTAGACAGACAGTCCTTCAGCTGGAGTGTTGTAGTCAAAACTGGGTACCTTTTGAAGAGATGATGTAACACAAGCAACTATTTCCACTGAGTGCTGAAGTTGCTGAATGAGTTGTTTCCCAGCCCATGTTATCCTGGAGGTTATATTAGCCCAAATGACCCCTTCTGGCTTTAGACATGGTTCCTGTAGCAATATCAAAAGGCCTTAAGTGGTGATCGGGACACTGTAAATGTATACAGCAGTCCTTGCCCCCAGAGGTCAGCAATCTGGGATTGAGTAACAGCTAATTTCAGACCTGCTTCTTTCTATCAAGGCCTGTGAATGAAAAGAGCCTAAGACAGGGATGGAGTTAAGGGGTAGGGGTCACTGGAGAAAGAGGCAAGGGTGGAAAGGGTATGTTTGACAGAGAGCAGTAGAGGCAGAGAGGCATGATGCTGCATGTGTCTGAGGGAATGGGTGAAGGAGATTGGAGAGGCCCAAAGCAGGGGGTGGTGTGGGGCTGGAGGGTGGTCCTTCAGAGGCTATATGGGGAGTAATGTTTATGAAAGCAAACACTGAAGGTATAGCTGTGTTTTCCCTCTGACTTCTTCAGCTTACTGTGGTGCCTGGATTTTGTGGTTTCTCTTGGTTTGTTTTTTTGTGTTTTTTTTTTTTTTTTTTGGTTTTTGGGTTTTTTTTTTAGAATGGTTTGGGTTGGAAGGGGCCTTAAAGATCATCTCATTCCAACCCCCCTGCCATGGGCAGGGACACCTCCCACTAGCTCAGGTTGCTCTAAGCCCTATCCAACCTGGAGCTTTGAACACTTCTTTGAACATAGCCTCTGGACAACCTGTTCCAGTGCCTTACCACCCTCAGAGTAAAAAACTTTCTCCTCATTTCTAATCTAAATCTACCCTCTTCCAGTTTGAAGCCATTACCCATCAACCTATCACTACAAGCTCTTGTAAAACGTCCCTCCTCAGCTTTCTTGTAGGCTCCCTTTGGATACTGGAAAGCTGCTATAAGCTGTCCCTGGAGCCTTCTCTAGGTATTTTTCCTTCTTATCTCACTCCTTTCCTTTCTTTGTTTTTCTCTTTCAGCTTTTCTTTTTCTGCTAGCAAGCTGCAAAAGCTCAAGCTGGTTTAATGGCAGCTTAAATGCCTTTGATTAATTGTCTGAAACCAGGTTTGTGAGGGCCTATGGGTATCCCTTTTCTAGTTCTGCATAGATGGTGTGTATCTCTGTCCTGAAGATCAGAGAGAGGCAAAAAGAAACCCTAGGAAAGTAAACAAAGAGTAAATAAGCAAAAGGAAGAGTGTTCAGCAGATAGACTTGGAGGATGGGCAGGAGAAGGTTTGTGGGTGTTTGCTTGTTGCTGTAGCAGTTATATCCACAGCTACCTTTCAGATCCCTTAGAAAGCTAGGATGTAGGAGCCACATTCAGACTGTAAAGGAGTGAGGATGAAACACTAGCCTGGGACTTGGGAGGTGGAGATTGAGCTTCCTGCTCTTCCATGGATCTTTTTGTTTTATCTTGAAAGAATTCCTTAATTTTGCTTTCTTTAATCCCTGCTCTGGCAATGAACTTGCTAAATTAGGACATTTCAGAAGGAAAATCACTTCAGGATATAAAGTGCTATGGTAGCTGTAGGACTGAGCTATGTGAACCCTCTTCAGATATCAACCCTGGTGTCTTTGGAGTGCAATGACCACCGTATGGAACTTGAGATCCTGCTGATCTCAGATGTTAAAGATACATTCACCAAGCAGAGGAATCCTGTGACCCAGTGTCTAGCTATGGTTGGACAGAGCCTCAAAACAAACTTACTATTTGTACTACCAAGTGAAGAGAGACAGAATGATGCCCACTTGGTCTGGATGTGGGCATAGCTAGTTACCCAGGAACCCAGTAACGTCTTCCAGGAGCTCCTGATACAAAGTTCCTTCTTCTTCCTCCAAAACCTTTTTCTGGAGCCGCTTCCAAATCCTGCCCTGCCCACTCCAGCCCCCTGGAGAGTAATCAAACATAAGGTTTCCCACTTGGCTCATCCTGAACTTAGAACCTATTTCTGAAGTAAACTTGTATTCATCATGTCCTGTGGTGGCTTCTATTTCATATAAAAGCAAGTGTCAAAATGGGTTGGCTGATAAGGATTCTGTGTATCTGCCATCAGAAAATAGGCCACAAGCATCAGAACTACTTTATTTGCAATGAGAGGATTCTGTGTTACCAAAATTAGTCCAAAACATCTGTGAGCAGACAAAAAGAAAAAGCTGGATTTTTATTTTTTTTTTTCCCAGGAACCGAGGACATAATAAGCCTAGCTGTCCTCTGCTTCTCCTACCTGCTCATTTGCTCTCTCAGTGTTTCAAGCCTGTATGGTCTTTATTCAGGCTTGAGGATTGCAGGTATTCATGGTGAAGTTGCCTAAGTGATGCTGTTAACAGTATCCAACAAGCACTTAGACTGTCATTTCAGGGGTATCTAGCCTCTTCTGTTGCAGCTTGGTTTAGGTTTATAGGCATAACCACAAGTGTGTGCCCAGAATATAAACATCACCTAAATTAGAGAAGCAGTCTGACATATTTGCCTGGGTCATATAGCTTCACTTTTGCAGAGGTGAAGGATTTATCATTCCCTTTACTGCTCACCCACAAACAGAAGCTGTTGTATGTAAGCCAGTATTTTATTGTCTTTTAAGACATGGAAATACATGTGTGGGTGCATGTGAAGACTTTCCACGCTGCCAAGCTGAAAGCTTCGCCTCTAGTAAAAAGAATATGGTTATTTTTCAAGGAGGGGTTTAGAAAGAGTGTACCAACTAGAACTGATTCTGAAATGACCTTTCTCATAGTAAAAAGGTGCAAGGTATTGAGTCTTCAGTTTCTTCCCAGGTTATGGCTGACTCAAGTAACTTTAAACTTTAGGAAAAGGGCCAGCTTGAGGGCTGTGCTGGCATATGCTAGCCAAACTCAGCCAGAGCTGACCATATGACCTGACAGCCAACAGCCAGCAATGTTCAAAGTAAAAGCTGCTGTGCAGACAACATAGGTCTAGCAGCCCCTCTCTGATCCTTAGGTAATCATGTGTGTGTTATGTCTCCTCTCCAGCATCCTATTTTGCTACTTGCAGAGTAGAAAGAAAAGAAAAAAAAAATGCTTACCAGTTTTCTTAGTGCAGACAAGGCCTAAGGGACCAAGCATTGTTTGGGAAAGGCTGTTCTCTGTAGAAGCCGTATCGATTCCTAGGGCATAGGGAAGGGGAAGAGACAAAGCTTTTGCCTCTGAGAGTGAAATGACAATTACCATTGAGAAATCCAGCAAATCTTGTCAGAAGTCTGAACACAGGGGGCCAATTCATCCCTCTCTGGTCCCCACTGAGCCCTGTGCATTATATGAGCTTTTAGCCTGGTCTGTTGTATGAGGAAAGCCCCTTCCTAGGCTGGGACAATGGGACCCTGGGCAACTGGTGCAGAGAGCACCTCATACTGTCAGGAGTGGGAGGTCTGCAGTGAAATTGGAAGATGCAGAAAAATCAGGGAAGGAGAAGAGAGACTGATATAACTCCCTCTGGAATGGGTGTAGGATGGGGGAGAGGCCCAAAGACAGTGATTTCATTTCCCACTTCCCAAGCACTACCTTCTGCATAGAGCTGTGAGATCTATTCCCCTGTCAGGTAAAGCTGAGCAGCCATTGATTGGCAGCCAGATGGAGCAATGAAGGTGGATCAATGTGAATTGGATTTTTTTAACTTTAAATAAAATTTGTATCGGCATGAAGTTAATTAATAGAGAGCTGTCAGAGGGCTCCTTGGCACATCAGTGTGTTAGGAGGCAATGGTACCCTTCGGGGAGGTAGTGGGAGGAGGCTGCAGGAAAAGGGATTCAGATAGCAGCAAGCTGAAATTAAAAAAGCAGGCCAGTCTTTCTCTTGGCCCCTTTTCAATGTTTTTTTTCATCCCTCCTTGGAGAATGCTTTGTCTTTACTGATACACCTTTACTTTTTTTATTTCTTTTTAAACTTGTTTCTTGCCATCTGAAATCTTCCCTTCCTAATGGAAATGTTGTTCTAATGACTTTGTGTGTTGGCACAGTCATTTCTGGTTATGGTTACTTACTCTGCTTACACTCTCTTCCAGTGGGAGAGGTGATATGACATTGATTGGACAGTGGCAGAAAGGCATGAAAAGAGCAGGGTGCAGCTGTATTGGCTATGAGGGATCTTGGTCCTAGGCTTGCAGGTGTATGTGGTCTAATACAAAGCCCAGAAAAGAGCATCACTGCTTTAGCAGCCTCAGGAGGGGATGGGGCAGATGGTGGGGTACACACTACCTTTCAAAGAGAAATAGTACACCAGTGAGTCACAGGCTTCTCCGTAGCCAGCTGTGGTAAACATCAATGTGTACGGGGATATGGGAATAACCCCAGTATCTCCTGATTGAGCTCTGAAAGAGCTTCAGGTGTGTGTATGGGGACCTGGTCCCACCTGACTTTTAATTAAACTTACCCAAAGCATAGTAAAATTGGACCTCCTCTATGAGGAAGGTGGTGATTGGGAACCCTGCAGTTACGCACTTGGTGCTGCAGGCCAGCCTGGTTCTCACGGGGCTGGCTCATTGCATCACTGATCAATGTCTCTCTGATGCTGCCTCTGACTCTGAGCAGGGACATGACGGAAAGGGAGAGAATGGAAACCAGATGCAGTTTCCATGGCAACGTCCAAAAAAGAGGGAGAGTGACTGGGGGTGGGGAGATTTTTTTAATTTTTATATTAAAAAAAAAAAAAAAAAGCGCCTTACAGAGATTTAGGATTTAGGTTTTGCACATCACTGAATGAGCTTTGATGCTGGCTTGCCCAGTGAGGAGGATGCTGCTTTATTCACTCTGTGCTTTTTCCTGCGTGAGGAGTAGTGTGTGGGAACCTCTCTAGAAGCACGTTCCAGCCTCAGCACCTCCCTTTAGGCAGAAGAGACATGACTGGGGCACTGGTGCCCTCCAGCACACTCCTACTTTGGGGCCTCAGCCAGGATGCAGCATGGTGAGACCTCCCAGTTTACTGTGGTCCTTGCCTCTCCCTTTGAAGAGAAATAAGGTGCAGAAGCAGCTTAGGGACATCTCAGAGCTGCTCCAGGCCTGGCAGTTTGCAGAGGCAGGCAGATCAAGGTTTAGGGCATGTTCCTGGACACAGGAGAGCTCCCAGCTACTCCTGAGTGTTGTGGAGGAGCTGAGGATAGCTGTACTCCCAGCCTTTCCCAGCAGGAGGCACATGGGAGAAATGGTATAATGGAGCTGGCTTTGTGAAAGGCTTTCATCTCCTCGGAAATTCGCCTTTCTGTGATTTCCATGCATGCCCACTTATCCCATTATCTGTGTCAGGAGGAAAACAGAATCATCAGCAGTCGTGATTTGTATCTCTGAAGATTTTCTTCTCTGTGCTTAAGCAAAATCCCCTCTTAACCACTTCTTGTCCTTGCCTTCATAGGTTAAAGCGTTTCGGTTCATCATTTTTCTTACATTCTTTCCTTACTTTAAAGTTCAATCCTGTTGCTGCCTCTTATGGCTGCTTTTCTTAGGCTCCCAGATATGACCTAACATGGAGTCTAATACTACAGTATACTTAGACCTGGATCAATAAAGCTTTTAGATGCCTAACTCCTCACTTTGGTGCTTTACTCCTTCACATCTTCCCTGTGGAGCTGTAAAATTCCCATTTTACAGAGCGGCACACTCAAGTTAGGAGTTTGCTGATGCTAGCAGAGGAAGCTGTGAAAGAGCTGCAAACACTGCTCAGTGGCTACTCTATTTGTGTTGAGAACCTTAAACTGTCTCCCTGCATGCCACAAGATACCAACCATTGCTGTGAAGAGATTTTGCAGGACCTTCCTGTTACCCCATAGCTGTAGCTGTGATCCCTGCCACTGGAGTTGCTCAAGCATGACCTTCAGAGGGAAGTACCACATTCTATCCAGTGATGACTTCACATACAAAATCTACATGACACTACTCTCACATTCTGGAGGACCTGAAACCTAAGTCAGGTTTTACAGCTCAGCCATGGTCTATAATGGCTGCTGTTGATGATGCCAGATGTCTGCCGACTCTGGGAGTTTAGGCCAGCTGCCTGCTCTTTCACCCTCTGACAAGTTTGGGTCATAGTGTTTACTGTAGCATCAAGCATGTGGTGGGTGGCCTGAGATGTACTGATCTGATAGACACAGCAGAAAGGTTGGGAATTTTCATATATTGTGTTGCAGTGAGGTGCTTGCTTTGAAATGGGCAAGTGAAGAATAGGCAGGTATAAATAAAATGTACATAGCGATTACAGAATATGAATGTGTTTGCAAAGATTAGATCAAAATCCAAGGTGCCTGTAAGTCTGTGGTCTCTAAGTCTATTGGAATCAGGCTTTGCTTATAAAAATGCTGTATTTGAGGACAGCAGCAAAGCACCAGCTTAGTATTTATTCTCAGCAAACAATACCTTGGTAATAAAGTTTTCTTTTTGCTTTGTCTTGTTTTCTTTTTTTGTTTGGTTGGTTGTTTTTTCTCTTGTTTTGTTTGTATACAGTTTGGGGGTTTTTTTTTAAGCCTTTACCTCATGTTTCAAAGACACAAGCTCCTTAGCACTTCTTATGTGTGAGTGTTGCTGGTGTTACCTATAGCAGAGTGATCTCCCTGTAGTTGTGCTGTCTACCTGGGAAAGGGCTGCCCCTGTGGCTGGAGGTGTAGTTTGCTAGATGGTGCTACCGTGCAATTATGCAATTCTTTTCTAATGAGATCGTTAGGAGTGCAGTGCTTGTCGCTGATTAGAAGTTCCTAGAATAGAACTTGCTATTTTCTCCTAATTACATTATATAACAGTGTAATTCACAAGGATAGTAGTTAAGACAAAGTATATGGATTTAGGAGATTGGTTTCTGGTTCCTTTTTTTTTTTTTTGAGGCACTACCACAACCTTTTTGTATGACATTTGGGTAAGTCGCTTAATATTCTCTGCAGCCAAGATCCTCAAAAAGTAAATAGACACGTAGATCATTAAGTATCTAATTATCTTAGAGGATATGAACTTCTGCTCCCTAGATGCCAAATGGGGGGATAACTTCAGAGATGCATGTAAAGCCCTTTTAGATACCACAGTAAATATTAGAAAAGCCAATAAATAGCAGCATGTATATTATAAAACTATTTTACTGGAACTCAATCTGATGCCATAATATAGATTGTCCATGGAAATTGTTAAATTCTTCATAGTTCAGAAAGAGCCAATTCTAAGTCACAATCAAGTGATCAGCCTTTTGAGCACAGGGGATGCAAAGACTGCATAAAATGGCGCAAAGCTAGGATCCAGTTTACAGCCTTTTTTTGTTGCTGTTGTAGATGGCAACGGTTTCCTGCCTAAACCTGTGCTTTTTAACTTGGGTCACCATTTCTTGTAGCTGGCTTTTCTAATGAAGCAGATAGGATGTGGGAGAAGTTGGCAGTAAAAGACCCAAAACATGAAGCAAGTGGATAAAGAAGTAAAATAGAAGAGAAACAAAATGAGCTGGGAAGCACGGATTCTATATATTTATATATAGCAGGTATATAAGGGGTTTATATAGCTAAATCAATGTTATATTTATTTTCATGTGTTTATATATATGTAAAGAATGCTGCACAATCTTGTGATACTAGCTGAGGTATTTGTTACAATGGAAAATGTGCCCAGTTAGTTTGATAACATCAAGGTCATTTGTTAATTATGTGGCTTTATCAAAAATCTTGTTGAAAGTACTGACTTTCCAATGACATCCAGCTTAACCTGTATCCCTCTTAAGAGGAAATCTTAGCAGACAGTCTAAGGCCTTTGGTCAAAACTGTATTGCTTATTTAGGATGTAATACTCTTGCAGTCAGAGCTGCTGTAACCTTGAACTTAAAGTAAGATAGTAGAATTTACCCTCACCTGCTCAAAGAGGTAAACAATAAGATTAGGCCTATAGTAGTAACAGAAGCAATGCACTAGTGATTTGGAGTATAGGGCACCAAAGGACCTCTTTGGGTCATCAAATCCAGTCCTCTGGTATTACTGGCAGCCATGTCATAATCCTTTTCATAAGCTTTGAGACCATGGAGGAACATTGGCACACATTTATAACAATCAACACTCCCTGCTCTGAAGGGCTTAACACCTAAACCCCCCTGTTGTAAACAGATGGATGACACCAAGAAGGGCCCTGGGGGCTAGAGAGGACAGAAGTGATGATAGGTAGGTCTGCTTAGCTGTGGTAATTGAGAGTCAGAGGAACTTACTTGCTAGCAACATTATTCATAACCTACATATTGTGTCTCATGTGGCAGGTTTCTGAGCCCAGGCTTTTGAGTACAGGTTTTAGCACATGAACTAGAAGGACAATGTGGTGATAATGTGATCCGTGGACTTCTACGGATAGACAGGAACTGAAGAAAAATGTCTTGGCTTGGTAATGCATTATTTTTTCTAGTAAAAATTATGAGACCAAAGTTGCATCCTACCTCTTAATTCTCAGACTCTTTCTGCTGTAGGACATTAGGATGTTGCAGCATTGAATTACAGCTGAATATTTCTAAGATGTTTTCTTGCCTACTATCTATCCACTATGGCCTCAGCTTTCTCAGCTGCCAGCTAAAAACCTGCTGTAATCAGTCCTGCTTTTGCAGTGGTTTTGCTTCAGTGGGAGTGGATCAAACCCATAAGGAGTGTTCACCATCTCCAAATCAGATCATGTCTCAAGATGCATGTCTTCAGGGCTTCCACTAAAGTCTATAGACCCTTTCTTGAATACATCTCAGGGAAGATTTTAGTCCAGAGCGCCTTGATTTCTTTTGCTTGAAATCCTGACCCTCAGGACTCTATTTCTATGCTGTACTTTCAATTTGCAAGCTAGTTACTCTTTACTGATGAGCTTTCCTCATCTTGACTGTCCTGACCTACTCTCTCTTCCCTTCAAAGGGTGTTAAATAATTAAATAAATGCCAGTGACACTTCTACCTAACTATTGTTCTTAAGCACTAAATCACTCACACATTAATTGAAACTTCCTCTTCCTTCTCTTTTCCCTCCAAACCCCAATAAGGTTTCTGCCTTCATTTGCTTTCATGGGTCTTTTTTTTCCTGTCTTTTCTTTCACTTCAGGTGTTCTCAGAGGGCACCTAAAGTTCTTTGGCTATGCAGTTTTGAAATGTGCAATTTGGCAGCAGTATGAGCCTAGGATTGAATTAAATTAACTTGAGGCACTCTGAATTTTTTTTTTTTTATTAAATTATTTCTTTCAAAGTTACTGCAGAACATTCCACTTATTAATTTTTTACTACTATTATTATTATTATTATTAAATGAAAGGAAGAAAAGGGGAGTGGGGGTGGAAGACATAAAACTCATGATAAGTCTGGAGTCAGGACTTGGTTAGTTTTTTGGGTTTTATTCTTCCAGACTTCTCTGTGGTTTTAAAACAAGCTTCTTCATTTAGAGGGAATGTGAAGCCTCATGGATCTCCTGCACTTTTGGCATGTATTCAAAAGCACACTAGTTTAATGCTTGTAAGAACAGCCAAAGCTTATTTGAGCCTCACTATTGTCTGTTGAGGATCCCTCAGATTCACATCATAGACTGTCATGGAAAGTACATATGCCAGTTAGACAGGTATTTGTATTGTCAAAGAACTTGGACCCGCTATGAGATGAGGCAGCACATAGTGAGAGTCTAATCTTTAGTTCTAGAGGTCAAAATACCCCATTCCTAGAAAGAACTGGAGGGGTAGAGTGAAAGTGCTGGGGAATAGGGTTTTGGTATTGGTGATGATGGGAAGTCCATGTCGGTTGTCAGCACCTGGGCAGTGGTGGAGAAAGGTGAGAATTGGTGGTTTTTTTCTTGGGTTGTCCCTTTCCCACTGCTCTAGATGGTCAAAGAAGATGCATTTTCCAGTGTGCTCACCACAGAGCAGTTCAGCATGGTTTTGATCTTGGCTCCCTGATGGCTTTCAGTATTCCGGAAAGGAAATGGGCTGTGAAGCAGTCCTGCCTTCTCTTTACTGCCTTGTCAGAAAGGTGTCTAGATCCAGCATGTGAGTTACATTTTAAAACAAGTATGTGTCATCATCTTTAACAGCATTCTTAGGATGAAGACCAACGGTCTCAACTCTACTGTGATTGTGTTAGGATGTTGTAATTCTTGTGATGGCACCAGCATTCCCAGGGCTGTGCACAGGGTCTTATCCTGCATGTGGCTTTGCCTTGTAGTCAGGGAGAAGGTAGAAGCTGGCTTGACCCAGAAATAGGTACTTGTAATGTTTTTTTCTCTAGAAGCTGACAGCACAGAAATATAGTATTATTGCACTGCATCAGAGATGCAACAGCTCACCGTGTTTGCAAATCATTGCTAGTCCTTTGAAAAGGTAAGAGGAGACCCCTTCTCTTGAAGATAGGTGTGTCTGTTCACAGGTGGGAGGGATGGAATGGGTCCAACTTTGGCTCCACCAGGACTATAAGTTACTGAGGACTCCAGAGTGAAGAGCACCCTGTGCCTGAGCTGTTAGCCCTGGACAAAAACAAGTCATGGGTGCTGCTGGCTGTGTGATCACAGCACTGGGTGCTTTGTGCCACCAATTTGCCGTGATTCATCCACCAGTGCAGCTCTGTCTGAAGGGAAGAGGTGTAGTGACCCCTCTGAGATGCAGACTACCATTAGAAAGCTTTCACATAGAGATGGCTGGAGCTACTGAGAGTTTCTGAAGGAAAAGACTGTGCTGTAAGCAGCTAAGGAAAGAAGGATAAAAGAAGGTTAGAGATTAGTGCCTTTTTGCTCTTTTTTGTTCTTTCTTGTTGTGCTCCACCCCTTCTTTCAACTGTTTCCTCACAGATATTTTGAAAGCCAATCTCAGTGCCATTGACTTTCTGATTAAAAATTCTCATCAGCTCTGTTTGCTATTCTGTCGACACTCCCTGAAGCCTTTCTCTTGAAGTGACCCAAAACTTTTGAACTAAATAAATAAGAGTTGCCAGAAATGGGTGGACTTAGATTTTGTATCTGTAATCCTATCTGTTTGCATCAATATTTGGTATTTTTTCTCATCAAGATGCTGCCTTCTGTAGGAGTTTTTAAATTGGAGAAATGTGACCATGGTTTTATTTAAAGAGGAAATAAGAAATGACCTATTTCATCTCCTGTTTTCCTTGAAAGTAGAAGGATATCTGTGTGCATGTGTGTGAGCGAGGGAAAGGAGACTGACTGGCTTGAAAACACGTTCCTGGTTTGTTTACTATAATTGATGAGGAACAGTTTGACCTGGAGAATCAATCTCGTGTCTTGCTCCTGATAACTCCAAAGGACAGGAGAAATCAAAAGGAAAAAAAAAAAGAAAAAAAGACACTGAGGCAGATGGAGGGAGGAATAAACAAGGGGCAAGGGTAGGAGAGGCAGGAGAGGAACAAGCATTCAGATTGTCTCAGCTCACTGCATTCCTCGAAAGATGCAGCAGTGCAAAACTACTCTGTTTCCAAGAACATAATGTGAAAATTGACCATTGGATTTTACTTTAAACATATTTCAGAAAGCAAATGGGTTTCCTTAACCAGAATTTATATGTGTTTTCCTTGTCCTCCTTAATTTTCCCACTTTTTACTGGAGTATTTTGAAGAGTAAATGTTTTAGTTGTGTTGGCTTTTGCTTCCTTTCTTCTCTTATCACTATATCAAAGAGAATTCTTGGATGTGTATTTCTTTTAGTACAGATGCATTTTTGGTGGTATTATTTTGCTGTATCTTTCCCCTTTTGTCAGCCCAAGCTTTTTAAAATTGCCTGCTCAGCTATGAAAGTTTTATAAGGAAGAGTACAGCATGGTCAGAACTCTGCAGATGGTGGAAAAACCAATATAATCTTGGTATCAGGGCCAGCTCTTGCTTTGGGGATAGACATCCCCCACAGAACTTTACAACCTTCAGTAAAATCTTCAGACATATTTCCCTCTTGTGCTAAGTGTGGACAGTGTGAATGCTATCACCATGCATGGCACCACAGTGTGCTAGAACAGAAAGCACCCTGCACCTGTCCAGCAGCCACAGGAGGGGATTTCAGTGCCCATCCCAAATTTTGCAGAGGCAAGCATGAGGTAATTCATGCTGAGGGCAAAATGGGAGCATTAGGTGAAAAAGTACAAGGTCTTTTATGAGGTCACTTTTTCTACTTTCCCACCTACAACACCTCAGCAGTCTTTTCTTAGTAGTATCATCTTGATAAAAAAAATAGCCCATACTGTTCTTGGTTTGTATGATGCTTCCTGAAATCCCTGTTGTGTTATATGCTTGCCTGTGCACACAGGTTTTCTGCAGAATTTTATACTGAGATCCTTACCTGCTAAGCAGCAATGGAGACACCACTGTATCATATTGAATCATCCCCCTGTGGTTTTTATGTGGCCCATGTGAGAAACACTATTTTATGAATGTTTTATGTGGAGTATTAATTTTTGCCTTGCTGTGTCCATGGGTTCAAACAGACTGCAAAATGTGCAGTGGCTGCATCTCTAATGGAGTGTCTGTTAGATCAGAAGGCAGAGTTGGTTTCTTCAAATGAAGTGAAATAGATTTGGGTTGGAACAAAGATTGATTGAGTTGGGGAAGTTGAGAAACACCAGTGGAATATATTTATAAAGGTTTCCAGGAAACGGTAAAGAACAAAACAAAATCTACTTGAAGTACTATTTTGGAACGAGTCCTAGGAAAGGCAAGCTCGTGGGCAGAGTGCAGGGGAAGCAGTCAAAGAAGTATAATGGAACATGCATTCGTTCTGTACTGAGATTTTTTACTTTGTCACTTCAGTATCCCTTCTGGAACATGCTGTGTGGGAATATGCTATTGCTTTCTGCTAATTAAAACATCTGGTACTACTTTATAGAACTCTGGCCTTTAGAATAGTGTGAAGCAGGTTAACGCATTTAATCTCGAATAGTTTGATTTGTTATCTATTTTGAGCGTAGGAGCAACTATACAGTTACTTGCTGCTTGGATTGATTCATAAAAAGAGATGGGTGAAGATGTTTCATATGTAAAGACCTAATCAGGGAGAATGTTAATGAAATCCTGATCTCAGGTAAAAAAAAAAAAAAAGGAACCGTCTTTCAGATCCCTTTGCTGTTCAGTGGAGTTGAGATTTTGTTTCCTCTTGCTAGCTTAAGCAACCTTCAGCCCGGTCGATAGAGAGAATGGGAGACATTCAAAAGCAGGGTGCTGTAGAAAGTGGCATGCATGCTTCCTCTGGATCGATGTTGAATTAATAATCCAGTGCAGTGTAAGAGGATGCTGTAGTAGCGCTTTAAGCACAGTACTTTCTGTTGAGAAATAAACCCAGGTGGGAAGTGGTTCCTTGTGAGTCAGTCCTGAACTTCTGCCCCATCTTAATAACAAGCTGGGTCTGGAGTAAAACCTTCCACCAAGGAGGTGTGTTGTGGTGAGCAGCAGCTGAGGAACTGAAGGGGCATTTATCTCCATAGTGGCAGCATTTGACTCTTTGTGGTTTCCACCAATCTCCTTTAAAGGCATTGATCGGCCCTGTCGGCACGATTAGTGGAAGCGGTCATGCAGAACGTGTTTGTAAAAATGTTCTTAAAAAATTCTTCTTGAATGTACCAAATCTTGTAAGGGATCTAACTATGCTGGGGAAAGGGAAAGGTCAGCTTTAAAGAGCAAGGGGTGGCTTTCTCTTCAGCTGCTTTATTAGAGCACAGGTTTGATTTTTATTAAAGTAGGGACTTGCATCAGTGGCCGCATCCAGGCATGTTCTGTGTAAGGGATGTGCAAACAGCTTTGCCCGTCTGGACAAGCCTGTCAGTGTCCCCTGTCTGCCCTGCAGCCCTCTTGGTATTTCAGTTCAGAGCTCCCCTGACACAGCTCTGTCAGTGCCACCAGCTTTTGACCAGTAATGCTCCTTCTGCGTTTTCTCTATTCTAGTGCTGGTGTCAAACCCCACGTCAGGCATGACCTTTTGAGCTTCAAAGCAGGAGGTAGATTTACCTGAAAACTTAAAACGCTTTCTGTATTGTGCTTCTATGTGTGTTACAAAACACAGCAGGAAAACAGACCTTTTGCATGGACAGCTAGAGCTAAGTAAAGTTGACCTTAATACAGAACTGTGCCACATAACCCAAATTTAGTTCACTACAGATGCCCCCAGAGTGCCCTATGAGACTGGCTTCCAGTACTGAGGAAGAGAGCTCTGTGATGATTGTAAGAACCTGCAGGGTATGTCCAAAGCATGATGCCACAGGAGATCAAAGATCCTTTAGCTGCCTTCAAGTGAGTTGCTATATACACAGCAGACTGCACTGCTGGTCTTAGGTCCTACCGGTGAAAAAGGAAAAAAACAACCAACCAACCAACCCAACCCCCCAAAAAAACCCTAAAAATAAAAGCAGCAAAGAAACCCCAAACTGAACAACCAACAGCAAGACTGTTAACAAGGACACTGACTGTGTTCGGTACTGTTGCTAATTTGTCTTTGCTCCTGACTAGTTTACAGATCCATGCAGGATTGACTGCTGTGTGTTTACACACTGAACACCAAAGGGTCGACATGGAGAAGCGGTGATGTTTTTGGATGTAGCACTGCAATGTCCTCATGTTCTTCCCTCAGGGCAAATGCCAATAGGTGGCAGTGATAGAACTTCACTCCCCCTTTCTGTAAATGGTGGCTGTAAATGGAAGCAGAGGGAGGAAGGTACTGGAGAAGGGGAAAGGGTGGTGCAGACAGGTGGTGTGATGGGAGATTAATTATCTGTCTTCAGTGTCACACAACACATTAGTTAGAGCAGAGCCCCCACGGGCCATGGGTAGATGTTTGCTTTTTGCAAGTCGCGTCCCTTGTAAATAGCAGCACTGGCTCCGGCTGCCGCCCTGCATAACACCGGGCTAATTCTCTTTGTCATTTTCAGACAGTCGTCCTCTGTCTTGTTGTTTGGGCCACTAAAAAGTTGTGATGTGTATGGACCCACTGGGGAAATGGCTGTTGCAGGGTTATGAGGGAAGGAGATGTGCTGCAAGGATAAGGACAGCAAGGTAGTGGGAGCACTGGACAGAGGACGAAGTCTACCACAGCCCCTCCATGCCATGTGGTGCCTTACTCCACTCTCCTTGCCCTTTTCCTCTGCAAAATGGATATTCCTTATTCATTACTTTGAAGATCAACAGCGTGTAAAATGTTGTGGACATATTGTGGTTTTCTGTGTTGCCTCAGCAGGGTAAACTGGCCAAGTTTAAGCAGCATGCTACTGGAGTTAGACTGCTTCCAGTATTTGAGCTACCTTATTTAGAGCTGATCTGCATGTGTGTGTACTCAGTGCAGTAGTGATCTTTGTGTAGCATCAGGGCAGAGCTGATCGTACCCTGCATTGGTTGCTATCAGAAAATGTGTTTGTGTGGGAAGACGGGAAGACAAATTAGGCTTCCACTAGTTTTCTCCTGCCTTTTTGGCCAGGCTCTGCTGTGGTTCTTGCACAGGACTTTCCAAGGATCTGGGCTCTCTCTGCTCTAAGGACTGCACCGGTCATTTTATCTTTCTTAAGTAGCTGTCCCCAGCAACCATCCATGAGAAGTAGTAACTCTATGAGCCTTCGTGTTTGCTGCTGAAAAAGTTGCTGAGCTATGGTGAAATATAATGTGCTTTTCTAGTTGACATGGCAAACTTTAGCTAAGGTATTATGTGCATCATAGGGCTGTTCAATGTAGTCCTAAACTTTGCATAGCTTGAAACACCTTCCTGCTAGGACTTGATGTTTTTCTGTGGATGCATCTACTCCAGCCTCTGTGATTTCTTATAGGGTGCATCCCCCATTTGTATCAATTTGTTTTGACTTTACTTCAGTCTGGTATAAATGGATCAACTACCCTTACGCTCAGTGCTACTAGTGATTTAGATGTGCTCACTGAGATTTGGCTAAAGGCTACAAAACTTTCTTCACACGGGGACCACCGCAGAGTAGTCAGATGGCAATGGTAATGATTTTAATGTGTCGCCAGAATGCATGGGATTCAAACTCATGACCTAGTGACAAAAGGTTTTGTAAATTAATGTCTTTCTAGTGATGACTTTTATATCTTTATCTAAGCTGTTCTCCTTTTTCAGTGTTGTAAGGCTCATCCAAACCCCTTATGCAAAGCCAAGTCCCAGCCCTTTGATCTCACCACATGAAAAAGCCCCTTAATGCGTTTTTGGTTCCTGTGAGTTATGTCCAAGTAGGAGGTTGCACTCCTGCTTTTGAGACCAAGTGAATCTGGAACATATTCCTACTTGCAGCAGACAGATGTTCACACCATGCCATCCATCCTGAAAAAGGACTCCACCGCATTCTTGTCCATCTGCTAACTCTGCAGACCCAGCCAGTGGCCTTAATCCACCAAATAATTAGTTCCCATTTTGGATAATGTTCCTTCCACCTGAGACTTTTAGGCCCAACTATATTTCTCAAATGATTTTTGAACTGCTGGTTTTCCACCCGTGCCAAGAGGCCCTTGAGAGACCAGAGGAGAAAGAGAGAAAGTGCTCTCTCTTTTCCTACAAAGAAAGAGAGAGAAGGGTCCAGGGAAGTATGATGCTCACATTTTACATGCGCTCCATGACCTCAGCCAAGGGGAAGTACAGGATTATTAGTTAGAAATCCATGAGAAAGAAAAACATCCCATCACTGGCAGCAAAAAATTCTGCTGAGCATCCGCACAGTAGAGCTAAAATCAAAGCTTTTTGAACAGCGCTTTCTCTGCCTCATATCCTACTAGCTCAATTTTCTACAGCTTGCCTTTCCTACTACTTTTCCTCTACCTCGAATCTCTCTTCTTGTTTTCACCATTATATCCCCCCATCTGCCTTTAAATAAATAAATAACATTTTGCACTGGATTTTTCAATATTTTTTCTCTTATTTCTTGCTTCCTATCTCCACTCTTTGGGCGGGATAAAAGCAATGCTTTCTAGCATGAAAAGCATGGGCAAGTGAATGCAACACAATTCGTACCACCTCTCTGACTCCTCTCCTTACCTTTGTGCTCAGTATCTACGCAAACCTCACACCCTGAGCCCTGATTTCCTCCCATGCAATGGGCCAACAGAGGGAGCTACTATTAACTCGCGATGTTCCGTTAGGAGCCCGCACTCGGGTCTCTTCCTGAGCAGCTTTCTTGCAAGGCTGTTGTGTGGCAGAGGCTGACAGTTTTGTGTTGTTGATTTGCACTAGGACGATGTTTATGCTTTCCTTCCTTAGCCCTGCCTAAACTTGGGTGTTTATCAGAAGATCTTACCTCAACTTAATCACAAAGATGGTTTATTTCAGAAGGGTTTGGTGTTCATTATATGCTAGCTAGTCATCATGCTAGTGGCTGGACAGTTAAGGAGTATGGTGAGTTGAGCTGAGGTTCAGGAAAACACATACATTTCCTATGTTTTTGGGGTAAGAGGATGTGGCAAGCCAAGATGTGCTGTGCAGTTATCACTCAGAGGTGATGTCTCTGCCAGTGGAGGGCTGTGTTCAGTGCCCAGGCTCTCTGTGAAGGCTGTTCTGTGTCTGTACTGCATCACAGCTCAGTCTTGTGAAAGCCTTTTTAAGGCATGGCTCCCACAGGGGGGATGTTAGCATGAAAAGAGCAGGAATAAAGCTAGAGTGATGAAGTCAAGGTTTCTTAATGTTACAGTCCCCACCTTGTTTCCCACCACTTAATTCAGAAAAGTTGGTGTTCAATACCAGACTCAATACTGGCAAAAAGGGAGAGAGATTTTAAATTTCTAGCCAATCCCTAAAGTCTTCCACTTTAACCTTGAGTGTGTGAGTGCTTTTACAAGCGTGGACACCGTATCAGTTTGGGTCAGTTAGCATCTCTGTCCTCTATATTTTAATGACAGATAAATTGAGGTTCAGCATGTCTTGCTAATAGCATCTCAGTCCATGCATGCCATATCTGGGAACATAAGCCATGTCTCCTGAGCCTTAATCTGACTTGGAGCCAAAACTGTATTAGCGGATTAGAATCTATGGTCTTTGTATCTGATAGATTTGAGCTGAAGGACTTTTGGAGTCCAGGTTCCTCTTATGTCTTCACTCATGAAAACAACACAGTGCAATTTTATTTGCATGCCATGTCCTTGATCTGAGGCTTGTATGAGGAAGGAGAGGGGGAGAAAGGAAAAAGCAAAGGTAGATGAGTGAAAAAAGGCAACATGAGAAAAAGGCATTAGAAAGTGAAGCAGACTCTGGAAGGAAGGGTGCTGGGGTGAGAGGCAAGGGGAGAAAGTGAGAGAAAATAGTCTGATGGAAAGGGGAGAGGTTACAGGCCAGGGTGGTAGGGACAGGAAGAGGTTAGGAAGGAAAAACAGTGAGATATTTAATCTCAGAGTGGCTGCAGCTCTTTAGCCAGGTGGCTGGTGGGATAACTGGCAGGAAGCTGGCATTTACCTGGATGCTAATTCCTCTCTTCCTGCCAGTCTGGCAGGATGAGTGCCTGCTCTCCCGGTGAGATGAGATCATTTGAAAAGCCCCCCTGGCTGCTATTATGAGGAGCGGCTGAATGCAGGCTCCAGTGTTGTGGTGTGCGATAAAGCATACTAGCTGGGAGGGGAGGGGGCTGGTGGTGGTGGGAGCGCTGGAGACAGGCTGCTCATTTAGTGCTGCCAAGCTCTGCGTCTGATTAATTATGGAGCAGTTGATAAATAACATTGCGGAGATACGTAAATCAACGGGAAAGACGCAGGGAGCCAAGCAGAGCTGAGGGACTGGCACTGCTCGGGCAGCTCCATTCAGAGGCTGGTTGTTCTTGGCACCAGTGGTGCCACGTTCGGTGGTGGCAGTGAGAGGTGCAGGAACAGAGGGACAAGCGTGCTGCTCCAGCCCACGTCACGGCTTTCCAGGGAACCATCCAAGATACGTAGGTGGTCCCTGCTAATACCGCAAGCAAAAACTCTTTGTAGACTCTGAGGCATTCATCTGCCGGGTCCTCATAGCAAAGGGGAATGCTCTCCTCCCTGCTGTGCAGACACATGTGAGCAGGTCAAGGGTTTGGCAGGGTAGGGTGCTGAACCCAGCTGTTTTGTCTCCCTGCTCCTTCCCAGTTGCAGGCTTGTAGTTTAACCCCTGCACTCTCTCTTTCCTCTGGTTTAGAAGGGAAACTACATTTCAGAAGATATCTGCGTAGCTCCCTTGGAGCACACTCTTCTACTGCTGAACACTAGGTTGCTCCCTTTGGCTGCTACAGCTCATGGGTGGGTGCCCCATGGGACACACCTGATACGTCTTGAGTAGCTTTGTGTTTCCTGAGGCACTCATGTCCTGAGTTTGCCTGTGCTGGGCCATCTCACTGTTATGCCTTTTGCTCTGTACTTTCTGGCGTTGCCTGTTTTACCCCTGCTATTCCTTGTCCTGTGTCAGTACGTGTAAATTAATTCATATGAAAACTGGAGGAGGAATGTGAACAGCTAACAGCTCTGGATCAGTGAATGCATCTGTAGATACTAGTTCAAACCTACCCAAGGACTGTTTCAGGATTCACGCCTACAGATCAGGATGTGGTAAACCATCAATGCCTACAGTGGGGAGCAAACATCTCTGTAGAGCCTATACACCAATGGTTTAACACATTTGGGTAAAATGAAACAAAGGGTAAAATCAAACTTAGAGCTTAGAACGGGGCAGGAGTATGGCCTAAGTGCAGCCTGACTCATCCTGACCTTGAGCAAGGAGGAGAATTCCTCTTCAATGAGGAATAGAAAGCAGCAAATATTGACTTTATATCAGATCGTGTAATGTCGACCAAGGTCTACATCTGAGGTGCAAGGTAGCAGTTAGCTGATGGTATAATGCTAGTAACTAAAGGCAAGTCTTAAGATTCAAGCAGGCGATGAACACGGAAAGGTTGGTGTGATGAAACAGCATCTTGGAGAGGTGGGCATGGAAAGAATCCCACAGCTTTCTTCTGCAGAGTAACTCCACAGTCAAGTTCTGTTTGCCAGAACTCTACACACAAGTGTGTGTTTGTGCCTGTAGATGTAAATAAGTGGGTACCACGAGTGAAATCCCAGGATTAGTGAAATGTGAAGCTACGTTGAAGTGTACCACAGTGTAATATCAGAGTCTCAGGGTACTGGTCCAATGAAGAGGCAAAAGTGAAGGCGGTTGCAGGGACTGGACTCTTTTGCTGTCAGCAGAAAGTGAGGCAGTGCTTTGAACTGAATGAACAGTGTAGTAGTAAGCTGGCTTGAAAAGTTTATAAAACATGAAATCACTGTTCCCAAAGGGAAATTCCATTTCATAGTATTGTGAAGAGCAGGAGATACCAGTGGGGAAAAAACCCACACTTAGCTCTTCTGCGGGTGTGCTCGATCTGCTTCAGGGAAGTGTGGACACAGGATGCTAAATATAAGACGTCATGAACTGTGAAGCAGCAACTGCCTTTATTGTTTTTTGGTTTTATTTCAGTGCAGATAATTAAGTAGTTGGAAGAGCATCAAAATAAGCAGACATCTTTTAGGAAAAGCAACCACATGGGACTTCTTGTCTTTTAGGTCTCCTTATCTCCTTATTCTACCTATTTCCAGTTTTCTATTGATTCTATCTTTGAGCTATCCCTGGAACTTGTAAAAGAGAAACTGCCTGGTTCTTCAAGTCTCAAAGAGGAACCACTTCCATTCTTGGCCCCAGGCTCAGTGCCAAAGCTTTTGAAACAAAGCTATGTGGTGAATTTTAGAGCTTGGCTGGAAGTAAGGCATCTGATCAGGACTATCCAATGCTCCAGATCCTTCTTTCATTCTGTCTTTCCCTTGTTACAGTGGGACAAATCTGAGCACACCCGATGTTAGGGACTGTTGTTATTGTAAATACAGCTTCAGACTCTAACTCTGGGACTTGGATGATCGTTGAGTATTTCTAGCTGCAATAAAATGACAAAAGGGAGAAAATCCTCTGAAAACCCCCTAGAGTACCTATCTTCTTACTCTGTTTCCCCTTTAAAAACAACTTTAAAAAAATTAAAATCCTCTGTTGCTTATATTTACAAGAAAATATTCTAAAATCAGGATAGATGAACTAAAAAAAAAAAAAAATAGTTCTGTTTAGGATTGAACAGTACCAGCTTTGTACAACTACCTGTAAATCTAGAAATAGAAAAAAAAAAAAGTCTGACTAATCTAGTCTGAAAACCCCAGATGAATAAAAAGTGAAAGAAATAACTCGAGTAAGGCAAAAGGCACAAGTAATTTAAATCTGTGAAGTGTGTTCTTTCCAATAATCTATTTTAAAGAGCTAATAGCACAGTGCAGAAAAAATGTTATAACAATCTAATGAGGTCCCATTAAGTTTCCCTTCCATTAAGTTCTTTTGGGTCCTATCTAGGCTAGTAAAACAGGTAATTTAAAACAAAACCTGCTTCTTTAGTCTAAACATGCTCTTGGTTAAGAAGGAGACTTGGGAGTTGATGCAGCCCGGGTTCTGTTACTTGCTCTGCCACCAAACTCTGAGGCTTTGACTACAAAACCTCCCTCATCTGGGCCATAACCTCCCAGACTGTACCACTTAGTTATTATCATGCATCAGACTGGGTAGGGGAAAGCATAATTCCCAGGGGAGAGCTAGGTATGCTATGAGAAACATAAGGGTGTTTTGGGGACATGTCTATATGCATACACATACCTGTACACATGCGCCCATGTGTATTTTGTCCCTCAAAACTGTACACAGCGCAGTCGGAGCTTGTCAGGGTTTGTCCTATGCTGGATGTAAAGTTATCTAATAACTTAATTTCAGTTTTCTTTCACTAGAGCAAGAGAAAGCACCAGGCCTTGCAGTTTTATTCACCTAGCCATGTTACAGCCCTTAAAGCAGCCTGAACAGGAGCAGCTTTGACCCATGCAGGCTCTCAGTCAGGAGAGGTTCATGACTGGGGGAAAGTGGACAGACAGGCCTGCTTTCTCATGAGCCTGATTGCCTTCCACCGGTTTTAATTACCAGCCTTTGCAAAGGTTCCTCTGGGAGAAAATTAGCCATCAGCTGCAACAGCGGCAGGCAAGACACCAGTTCACTCAAGAGCTGTCAGCTAACTTTAGCCCCCGTCTTGCTGAGCCATCCTTTATTTAATCAGGGTCGGAGGAGCAGCCGTGCCCGGCACTCAACTCTGCAGGTGGGGAATGATTTACTGCCCTGCTATCAGAGAGCTCTTTAATCTTGTCTTTATGAACACTTAGCACCTACAAATCACCTGTTTGGCTTGAAATACATCACCTGCTTCATGCCTTGGTGCCCCGAAGGGGAGGATGTCAAAGGTACATCTTGTTTACACGACAGGCTGCTTTATGGAAGCAGCCCTATTGCCTGTGTGGCAAACCCTACCCCGGTCCTCACCTCCTTCTCCCTCTTATAGCACTTGTAGTGCATGATCTCATCCCCTAGAGATCCTCCAGAGGGTCTTCAGTTCTTCTGCTCAACCTGGCTCCTTCCTCACCTCTTCTTTTCCTTCACTCAGGAAGCCAGGCAGGGCATTTCCTACCTGCTCTGCTTCCTTAACTTTCTGAGAGTTTCCCTGCTTCAAACCATGTTCTTCCAGATGCAAAAGGAAGGCAAGAGTAGCTCACAATCAATGCTTGACATTTTTACAGATGCGTTTTATCCCAGGTGGCTTCAAACTGCTTTCTATTAAGCCATCCCACTAGGATGGTGCAGCGAGCTTTGGGGTAGAGCAGGATAACCGTGACTGTTAGCTGTGCTGTATGCCAGTTTGGGACAAGAATTAAGGAGTTTAATTGAAGTGAGACATGTAATTGAAACTGCAGGGGGAACTTAAGGATAGACAGCAATTATACAAATTAGGACATCGTGACACCGTAGCTCCGCTTTAAGAAAGAACAGACCTCTGATTTCAGGAAAGAACAATAACCAAAAAGAAAAACCGCAGGCTTTTAAATGACTAGAGATGAGCAGAATTAGAAATCTTACTGGAAAGGCAGAATCTCTAGCAGCCTGGAGCCCCTCAGTACCATGAAGGGGCAAGCTTTCTTAAAAGCTCAGAGAGCAGACATCTGCTACTTGATTCAGCAGAACAA
This sequence comes from Chloroceryle amazona, assembly GCA_027560015.1. Lineage (NCBI taxonomy): Eukaryota > Metazoa > Chordata > Aves > Coraciiformes > Cerylidae > Chloroceryle > Chloroceryle amazona. The sequence continues at coordinate 69,173 of JANHFX010016267.1, forward strand.
ATTCCTTGTATGTACTTTTGCTAAAGCTCCTTTCTTCCCTGCAAGCATATGCTTACTGTCTGGAAAGGAAGAGCTGCCAGTCAGGTTTTCAAACAGAGAGGGACCGTGCACATCAGGAGTGTTTGAGACCTGCTGCAAACCTCATAGGGCCTTAAAAAGAAGGTGCAGTATCTTTCTTTGGGCTTCTGTGTCCTTCCTTGGATAAGCCACCCATTAAACTTATCATCAGCCTTTGCTCATGTCACAGAGAAGACAGGAGCCTGCAATGCCCAAAAGCCTCCCAACTGTCTCTTGACCTGCATTGCTGAAAATATTCTGGTATAGATATTGGACTACTTTCTCAAGTTTGGAGCCTTTTCCCCTACTTTTGAGAGTCAGGAATGAAGTTCTTTGAATAGAAATAATCCAGGCTTGCAGAAGGTGGTGGTAAGTATGGTCATGAATCTTTTAGTCAGCAAGTTTTCCTCTCTCTGGTGCCCATCTCTTTCATAGACATGAATCTTGATATTATTTTTAGCATGAACAGACCAAATGGAGTTGGGGGAGGAGGGAGTAGAAGCAGAGCTGGCAGTATAATGTGAGCCAACATGCAGACACTCTGCATTACGAAGAGATGAAGGATAGCATGTCATACATCAGCAGGAACAATAAAACATGATAGATTTCTTAACCTCAGCATCAATCCCAGATGAACTTGTCCAGTTCCTCCTGAAACGGCCAGGCTGAGGTAGTCTCAAAATTTTATAGCTGTTTCTAGAGCCAGAAGCTTCCATCTCACAGATGTGTCAGGTTCAGAGATGTCTTTCACACTGCACTATCCTGATACAGTGGTACTGGTACTGACAAGATACTATGGTCCAGGCCAGGATCATGGTTTCAGGTTTTTTCTCTGCCAAGAAAACAGCTAGAGATTATAATTTTCAAAGATGAAATGGTCCAAAGTTAGCTGGCAGCAATCATCTGAAACCTAAACCCTCACAATTTGTATTGGTTTAATAGCCCAGGACATCTTCAAGCTCATATTAGCCTTGGGAGGAATTGCTGAGTGTTCCCAATTTCTGAAAACCACTTAAGAAGTATTCTTAAAGTGATTGGTGGTTTAGGATTAGGTAGACTTGAAGGATCTTGGGCAGATCTGAAATTAGAAATTAGGTTTCAAGTGAGGTTTGTTTCATCAACAGAAGAATAAGTCAAATTTCCATATTACTTTCAAATATTAAATGTGTTAATGGAAGAAAAAACAAACAAACAAAAACCCCACAAAAAACAAACAAACAAAACTAACAAAAAACCCACAACAACAAAAAAAACAAACCAACAAAACAAAATCCTGAGGAAATGTTTCATGCAGTGATGCGGCATATGAGTCAGAGGTGCACCCTTAAACCGAGAGGACATAAGGGAACGAGGGAATCTCAGTGCTCATTCTGTTCTGGTCAAAGATAGGCTAATGACTGGGCCATTTTATAGCCTGACCCTACAGAGCAGCAGTGGTTCCATCTTTATCTAGATCTCTATTTATCTAGAGATGAATAAAAACAGTACTTGAATGTCTAGACTAGCTTCAATAAAAATAACCATAATGGAGCTTAATGGGTATTTTTATTGTGGAATGTGCAGTTTGTTGTCTGGATCTTTTTGAAAAATATTCTTCTCATCAGCTTCAGCAGACCTTTCAGGAAGACTTCACAATGGAAATGCCTCTTCAATATCATTTCATCTTGCTAGACAGCCAACCAGCCAGCATGTGCACGGCTGTCAGCTCACTACAGGCTTTTCTTTACTTGTGCTCTGAACACTCCATCTGCAAGGTGGCAGAGGACACCTTATTTTGTGCAGCTCCTCCTTTCTCTCTCTCAAAACAGCAATTTTTCTTGTTTCTTTCCTGCTGTCAGCCACTGATTCTCAGTGGAGCATCTTCTGGTCCAATGGTGAATGGGTCATGTATTGGTATTTCAAACAGTTCTCAGCTGAGAACTAAGAAATATTTTCCACTTGCTTTAAGAAACGTAAGTGCTTCCTTTTACCCTGCATAGCTGCTTCATGTCTTTCTTTTTGCAACTGTTTCTTTTGGAGTGAATTAAATTATAGTTGAGTTTGAGTAAGAAAGTTCTGAAGAAAGCTAACCTGAAAGGGGGTAGGGAAGGATTTAGAGTGGTGAGAAATGCAAGGAGCAAGAGAGGTGATGATAAATGTTGGGAAAGATTTTAAAAATACTTGCAACTGTCCCACATGTGCTCATACTTAACTCAAAGATAAGCTGGTGCTGTGTGAGCTTGAATATCCTTCCTGGTAAAACTCTGCATCTCGGGAAAGGAAAGAGCATGCAGATTAAAAAGAGAGGATTTCAAGTGGACACCAGTCGGTATGATGACCTAGTGCTGGGAATTAACACGTGCTGTTAGAAGCACATATGTCTTTTTCTTTGAACTTCATTGCATTTTTAGTGCCTCTGCAGTTCTTGTTTCTACACAACTGGACAATCTGGGCCAAAAAGAGTACATGCAATGGTACTTAGTTATGTTTCTACATTGCATTCTGTTATAAATGGGGAAAATATCCCTTCTTCTGCTGTTGATAAGTATGGAAAGGCAGTTGACTACCTATGAAAATGAGTCTCAAAAGCTAATACACATCTCTGGCCAAACTGTTCACTCATTAAAAAACCACCCACAACCATATAATGAAATGACTTGATGTTTGCTGTTTTGTTTAAGGCATCAGTCATCCAATAAGGGGACAGTGCAAATACCATGTGACTGAAGTGACTAATGACCTACCATATAAGATGGCCTTATAAAAATGATAGACTTGAAAGGATGTCAAGTTTTAGACTAGTCCAGCCATGGCGCTGAGTCAACCTGCCGTTTGGTGAACAGCTCAGGCCCTTGCAGAGAGTGGGCAAGCGAGAGAAGACAGATAAAGGCTGGTGTTATTGTGGGACTTTTATTTCCTGTGCTGTTTTTCACCTTTGTAGTTTAAAATAAAAAATAAAATCTAAAACTTTGGCAAATTTTCTTTTGTCTATATGAAAAAAACCCCAACCATAAAAGAAGCAAGCTGTCTTTATGCATGCCATGGGCTGAAATCTGTTCACAGTAGGCTACTTGGTAAATAAATGATTGTGTGATTCTTTGACAAATATGTTGCTATTTGCTAGTAGCATAAAAATGAGGAAATAGCTATGGTCCTTGCTCGCTTATTGTGATGACAATTTTGGAAGACTTCTCCGCTGGAGCAGTGAATGAATTAGGAATGAATTGTGGGGTTTTTATCTGTCTGTTAGATATTTTCCCCAAGAAGGCATCAGGGTGAAGCCACTGGTGGCTGTAAGTGGAGTGGTTGGGAATCATAGAATCACTATGGTTGGAAAGGACCGTTAGGATCAAGTCCAACCTTCATCCTAACATCTCTCTATCCATTAGACCATCGCCTCAAGTGCTATGTCCACTGGTTTTTTTTAAACACATCCGGGGTGATGACTCCACTGCCTCCCTGGGCAGCCTGTTCCAGTGCCTAACCACTCTGTCAGTGGAGAATTTCTTCCTAATATGCAATCTAAACCTCCCCTGATGCAACTTGAGGCCATTTCCTCTCATTTTATTGTTAGTAATTTGGGAGAAGAGACCGATACCAGCCTCTCTACAACCTCCTTTTAGGTAGCTGTAGAGAGCAATAAGGACTCCTCTCAGTCTCCTCTTCTGTAGACTAAACAACCCCAGTTCCCTCAGCCTCTCCTCACAAGGCATGATTTCCAGACCCCTCACCAGCTTCATTGCCCTCTCTGGACCCGCTCCAGCACCTCAATGTCCTTTTTGTACTGTGGTGCCCAAAACTGGACACAGGACTCCAGTTGCGGTCTCACCAGTGCCACGTACAAGGGCACAATCACCTCCCTGCTCCTGCTGGTCACTCCTTTTCTTATCCAGGCCAGGATGCTGTTGGTCTTCTTGGCCACCTGAGCACACTGCTGGCTCACGTTCAGATGTCTGTCAACCAACAACTCCAGGTCCTTTTCTGCCAAGCAGCTTTCCAGCCACTCCTCCCCAAGCCTGTAGCGTTGCCTGGGGTTGTTGTGACAAAAGTGCATGACCCAGAACTTGGCCTTTTTAAACCTCGTCCCATTGAACTCAGCCCATCGCTCCAGCCTGTCCAAATCCCTCTGCAGACCCTTCCTACCCTCAAGCAGATCGACACTCCCACTTAATTTCGAGTCATTTGCAAATTTACTGAGGGCACATTTGATCCCCTCATCCATAAAGATATTAAACAAGGCTGTCCCCTAAGGGACACCATTTGTGACTGTCACCAACTGGACTTAAATCCATACCACCAAACTTCCACTATGGAAGTCACTGTGGAGGAGGAGACGGTGGCATGCTGAGGCTGTCAGACTAGTGTTGAAGGAGGAGTGAAACTAAGGAGGGAGTACCCTTCTCATGTGTAGTTGCTGCTATCTTCTTAAAACTTAGTACTTTCTGTGTTGAGTTTTGCTGGGAACACATTAGGACCTCTGTTTAGCTCATCATCTTGTGACATCTCTGTGTGTCTGTTGACCTCCTACTTTTCTTGATCTGTGTTTTGCTTCCAAAGTAGAAATTTGTATGCTTCACGGCTTTGCTGAGAGGAGGACTGGAAGTATACTTTATATTGAAGACATGATTTTTGTTTCTCAAGTTGTGTGCATTTTAAAAGATAAAAATGCAGGCTGAGTAGATCTAAAACAGTTAAGCTGCTACTTTGCATACTTTGCGACTTCTTACCATTCTTAACCTGACTGTTTCTGCCATCACCATTTTGTCATTGGCTCAGCTGTGACCAGTTGCTGAAACATTGCTCAGATGGACTTGCTTTTGTTTTTTTCTAGGGAAAAGGAAGCTACAGTGATTGTTTTCTTTCTTCTATAAAATTATGTCCACTTAAAATCATAAGCATTCTCTTTGCTTAAAACAGAGAAGTCCCAAGGGGACAAATCAACGGGTGCTAAGTAAATAACATGCAATCAAAACTAGAAAATGAAGCTAAGAGCTGGAAGCAGTAGGGAAACAGGGAATAGAAAACAAAAGATGAATCTAAAAAGCAGATATTGGAGAGAGAAGCACTGTGGAAGGAATGAGAATCAGAAAAAGTCATTCAAGCGAGTTATTCATATTATCATCTGGGACTCCCCACTAAAATTCTTCCCCTCCATCCACAGTGCCCTTTTCCAGTAATCATGCCTGGGTGGTGCAAAGACAAGGAAGCAGAGAACATGGGGGGAAATCTGTAGCCTTCATTCCCTACTTAAATAACAACTGCATCTTGCCATCCACTCTCAGAGACCAGTGCCAGGTTTTGTTACCTGTCCTATGCTGGAAAAATATTCCAGAAACTCTCTCCTGATCCTGCTGCTAGGAGGGGCAAGGTCCAGCAGGTGTCAACAGAAAGAAGAAAGGACTCATTTTTCCTTTCTCCCAACAACATCAAAGAACCACCCTATACCATTCCCCCAGCCTACTGGTTGGAAGCAGTGTTAGCTGCTAGAATCGCTTGCTTTAGTCGCTTTATGGTGTCCTGCCTGGATTCTTTCCATGGATGCAGATGGGCTTTGTTGCTGGCTCAAGCTTATGATATATATATATATTTTAAGATTATTATAAAGTATAGAACTAGATATTTTTGCTA
>JANHFX010016267.1:74936-90325 GCA_027560015.1 Chloroceryle amazona
TGCTGATGGACCGCGCGGTTATTGGGCGGTAGCCGTGCGCTTTCGGAACCAGGTTGCTACGCCTTTAAATTGCAACAGGGCTTAGGTTTCCTGTAGTCTTTTTTCATATCTGCCATTTCTGTGCAGATGTCTTGGGCACTCCAAGGCATCCCAAATGGCACCAAACACCTACACTGAGGCAAGTGAAGAGAGCTGCAGGGAAACGTCCTCCTTGGCAGAGTGTGGCCACATATGCACTCAGGGAAAGGAACAAAGCCATCTGGGCTGGTAGTTTGGTGGGGCCCCTTCCAGGATATTGCTGCTGGTGTGGAGAAAAGAAGGTAGCAAAAGTCTGATGGGAAGGTGTTTTGATGAGGAGGGAAGAAACAGGTGCGACAACCAAATTAGTGTGTGGTAACAAGAGACCTTTATACCCAAGTGTTGAGCATTGAAAAGGGGGCAGTGGAGAGCTGTGCTTTACTGGTGGTTGTTTTTTGAAACCATTGTGTTCTGTTAGGTCCTTTTCGGTATCTAGATTGGCATTGCCAAGACATGTTTCATAAACATCAGGAGCGTTCTTACTTTTCTTCTTCATAAAGGAGATGAACAAACCAAGCACACTTTTAAATTCTGAGTATACCATGGACAGGTCTGGTCCTGTGGCCCTGTCTCCAGTCTTCAACATTACCTGTTACTCTGTGCTGAGCTTCCTGCACAGTGCTCTGCCCATACCTCTCATCATAGCTCCACAGCCTCTCTATCCTGTGAGCCTCCAAGGAGGCAGTGCCCAGCTTACTAAAAGGTGGGCTAGCTTAAAGATGGGAACTGGGAGCATTCCCCACTGGGAGCATACCTTCCAGATATATAAATAGGAAATCCATCAGATATCTAATCAACATATTTATTTTTTCTTTCTGTAAATAGTAGAACAAGAGTTATTTGATGATGATGATGGAGTACCTTTTGCCATGTATTTCAATGAATAATCTTTCACTACTCTTCCTATTCCACATGTATGTATTTCTTAAGGGCTCCAGATGACTTTCCAAAGCCTCCATGACTGAGGAGTTAGCTTAAAGCAAGGGCGGGGGGGTAAGTTAAATTTATTCATAAAAAAGGGGATTCTGTGGTTAATGAAGCAAGTTTTAAATAACTTTTCCATAAGAAAGCAATTAGAATGAAACATTTCAGAGAAAACGATGATTTTTTTTTGTAATAAAGCTTATTTCTAAGTTAATGTAGAAAGTATACATTTTTCTGCCCTTCCATTTTTGCCCTCAATTTTTCTGTAGGGATTTTTTTTTTTCCCTTTTCTTCTTTTACAGTTAAGCTGCAAGAAATGGTAACATTTTCTCACTTTCAGGAAGATTTTCAGGCCATCTGCCCTTTCCCTTGGCATAGTCTCAAGGGGACAGCAGTGGAGTTGGGTTGAGGTACCATGCCTCTCCTGAAGGGCCACGTCTCCAGCTTCCTTGGTTTTCCATGGGCCTGGGCACAGGAATGATCTGAAATGAGCAGCCAAAACAATCCTTTCCCTGAGCCAGAGTTCTTCCCCAGGGCACTGGTTCTCTCAGCTGATCAGTTCTCCCCAGGATCCCTCCCCAGTGTGAATGCTAATTAGGAAGGGTACAGGCAACTGATTTATAATATTCTTGAAAATCTGAATAGATTGCTGTAACGATCAGAATTAATTACTCTTTTCAAGATTTTATGTTTCCAAGCTTCCCTTTTTCCTCCTCTTCCATCCCCCCACCTCCCCTCCCTGCCAGCCAAGTCGTCCTCTTTTCCCTCTGGAGTCCTTCCACTTTGGCTCCCAGCCAGCTCTCTACAATAAAGTCACATGCTAATCAATAACACTTTTATTGAGAGTGACAGACAGGAGCTAACTGCACCAAAGGAGTAACAAGCTCGGCCAGTAGTAAATGTGCTCTTCTCAAATCCCAGCCCTCATCCTTTGCTTGCTGCCTCCTCAGCTTCCCTTCAATATCTGTCTCAGGCTTCTACTCCTCCCTTCAGACCTGGAGACGCAGTGGTTTTCTGATGACCCTGCCTAAAGTGACGGTCGCCTCCAGGCCTGCTGACAGGAGGCATTTGGTCCCTGGGATTTCAAGATCCTTCAGCCTTGACTGCTCTGCTTTAGTACACTGATGCACAGGGGCACGTAGCTGTTCTTGTTTTGGCTGAATGCAAGCCTGCTTCTGTGAGCGAGGCTGAAGCATCGTGGGGTAAGAGCAAATGTCTGCAGAGTCAGTCCCATATTAGGCATGTCCCACAGCAGCATGTTCATTTCCCAGGACCCTTGAAGTCTTGTGCCGACACCAGACCTGTCTGACACGAAGATAAGGATCGGTGCAGAGCTGTGAACTGATGCAACTAAACCAATCTGTAACTGCACTTGAAAAAAACTGAGACCATTATGGGTGGCAGTGAGCCCACCTCATGGCAGGACTCTGAAGCTTACAGCTGTGGCCAGGATAGTGCTATTGCTTTCTCGCTGTGATTAAATATGACCCTCACTCATTTCTCTTCTGACTTGGTCTTGCAGCTGCTCATGGGCAGGGGTGCTGCTCTGGGAAATGACTGCTTTTCCTGCATCTGGAGATGCTCTGGCAGAGCAGGGGAGCAGAGTGATCAGAAGTAGCCTTCAGCATCCATCTCCAGCACAACTGACTCTCTCTGCTCCCGAGGGCAGGCCCTTTCTTCTCAAGCATGCCGCTGCTCTGGCAGAGCTCCTGTTGTTTGCCATGACTCATTCAATAGTACATTAAAGCAGGTCTAAGACAAACTGAGAGGCTAATTGTTCCCAGACGGTGAGAAGATAGAAGCTGTCATAAAAAAACATTGCTGGCCATTGCTATAGCTGCTTTCCTGAAGCAGGCAAAGCTTGGTTGGAATGGAGGATCAGTGTAACAGGATCAAACTTTCTGATGTGCCTGCAAGAATGACACATCATCCTCTTCCATGCCACCTACGCAGCCCCTTGCTTTGCCAGAGACGTGGTCAGCTGCAAATGTGCCTTGTCCTTATCACTGTTTCTACTTAGCAGGCAGAGAAGTCTTGCCTTCTGGTGCTAACTACCCTCATCTACCTGGGCAGTGCAGAGCAACCCCACGCCTCTTGCCTTGCTGACTGATGAGCATCACTTCTGCCTCATATAAAGGGGATGTTGGTCCCCACCTTCTATTACATGCCCCTGATGCACTGTCATAGCCCAGTGCAGTCATGCCAATAGATCTGGTGTTATGCTTGCCTAGGGTAATACAAAACCCAAACCAAAGCAGTTTAGCAGAGCCAACTCTGCATGTTTAGAACACTATCTGCTCTCTCCATGCCACCTACTTACAGGACCTATCAACAGTCCTCCTGATCCTAGCTCAGGTGTGTTTTGAAGGCAGTAGGATTAGTTGAGGGCTTCCAAAAGAAACCTCTAAGACTGCAAAAGGATTCTAAGTAATGTAATAATAATTATAACTTTTTAAAATAATTATTTCTGTCAGAACTATAAGAACCAAATTTGCATGATGTTAAAAAATAAATATTTTTCATTATAAAGTAATTTATTTAATGGATTTCTTAAAAAAACCCCACTTCACTTCTGGCAGGACACTATCCTATAAAAATTGGAAAAAAATCCAGTAGAAAAAAAATTTAAAAACAGAGGTCAGGTCTGATAAGGGCTTGTTGAGGGTTTTTTCAGTTTTAAAGTGCATCAGTGTATTTGGTGGGGTTGTAACATACACAGATCAGTCTCTTTGGCCTGCTAAAGGATGAGCTGAGATCAGATTTCTGGATCCTTTACTGAGTTGGTAAATCATTTATTGTGATGTTCTGTTGTACATAACACAGTAATAGAGCTTCATAAAATATAAATAGTACAAAATACTTTGGTTCTATTAACAACCTGTAACTGATGCACTTGAACTCTTTCTCATTTTCCTTTTTAATTTCTCTGTCTTGTAAAGTGAAGTGGTTTATGATTGCAAATAAAAATGAATTTTGTGGATCTCATCTTAATTTTATCATCTCAAAACCATAGTTTCACCTTCTGCCTTGTATTTTATGGTCTCAGTGCAAGGAAGACTGAGGGCAGGAGGGAGAGGAACTGGCAGAATGAGGTGCTGGGAGAGCCAGGGAGCTGTGACAAAGGACAGGGAACTGGCTGAATGGTAGCAGAGAACCCAGCCCCTGGCAGAGAGGGGTCTGGACTGAGGTCAGGATGCTGTCAGTCGCAGAATCTTGTGACCAGTCTTGTTTAGACCTGTTCTTGGCTCATGCTAGGGATATCGATCCCTGACTTCCACGAATTGCTAAATCCTCTTTAAAATAAGTGAATAAATAAGCAGAAGTGGAAATGCAGGAAGCACTCCATTTCAGATTACTTTGCAGATCAGGAGCCAAGTGAGAAATCTGTAAGTAATTGAGATTTACTTGCAACAGCGGGACTTAAAGGGGTTCCTTCTGATGATAATGGACCCAGACCCCTGGTTACTTCCTGTGGGGAACGTTTGCTTCACTTACCTATTGAATCCCTTCTTTCACTTAGATTCAGAAATCCATTGTGCTGAATGTGGTTGCTGGCAACCCCCAAAACCACTTCTTCCTCTTTTTCACCTTCCTCCCCATGATAAGGCAAAGCCTCAACTCTTTCTGTATCCCTTGAGAATGTTTCATGGCTTCCACCTGGGACATCTCAAAACACAGAATCACAGAATGTTAGGGTTGGAAGGGACCTTGAAAGATCATCTAGTCCAACCCTCCTGCCAGAGCAGGATCACCTAGAGTAGGTCACACAGGATTGCATCCAGACAGGTTTTGAAAGTCTCCAGAGAAGGAGACTCCACAACCCCCCTGGGCAGCCTGTTCCAGTGCTCTGTCACCCTCACCGTGAAAAAGTTTTTGTGGAACCTCCTATGCTCCAATTTGCCCCCATTGCCCCTTGTCATATAACTGGACCTCACTGAAAAGAGCCTGGCTCTATCCTCCTGACACTCACTCTTTATACATTTATAAACATTAATGAGGTCACCTCTCAGTCTCCTCTTCTCCAAGCTAAAGGGACCCAGCTCCTTCAGCCTTTCCTCATAAGGGAGATGTTCCATACCCTTGATCATCTCTGTGGCATTAAAACAGGGAATGTTTTTCTTTTTTTTTTTTTTTCCTTCTATATTTGGACAAAGAGGTGGTGCAATGGTGGGGAATATAGTGACCACTTGATGTTTCAAACCAACCTTACCATTTGTGAAGATTCCCTCAGCAGGCTTTGATCAGAAGGTCTGTCCTTCTTAAGTACAGCCTCCTTGGAGCTAGGTTGTGACACCTGTTTGTAAGTGTTCTCTGCAGAGAACTTATAGTGCTTGTACTTGTGCTGGTCTACAGATGCTGCCTGTGAGGGGCTTTTCAAGGGCTGTTTCTGAGCTTCAGCTGTTTTTGTTTTGTTTTGTTTTTCCTCCTCAGTACAGGGCAAAGACAGGTGTGGTGGGTTGACCTTGACCTTGACCGGGCACCAGGTGCCCACCAAGCCACACTATCACTCCCCACCTCTCAGCAGGACAAGAAGTAGAGTATAAGATGGAAAAAAAAACGTTGTGGGTCTAGATAGAGGCTGTTTAATGAAAGGAAAGCAAAGGCCATACGTGGAAGTGAAGGAAAACAAGTTTTTTTTTCAAATTCCCATCAGCGGTCAATGCCTGGCCTCTTTTGGGGAAGCAGGGCTCCAAATGCATAGTGGCTGCTCTGGAGGACAAAAAGATGCCACCCCTCCTCCTCCTTTTCCTAGCTTTTATCATTGGATTGACATCATATGGTATGGAATATTCCCTTGGTCAGTTTGGGTCAGCTGTCCCAGTCGTGTCCTCTCTCAGGATCTTGTCCACCCCACCCCATTGCAGGGGAGATGTTGGGAAAAAAACATCCTTGGTGCTGTGCGAGCCCTGCTCAGCAGCAGCCCCAGCGCGGGTGTGTTATCAACACCTTTCTATCTCCCAGTACAATGCACAGCACTATGAGGGCTGCTATGGGGAAAATTAACTCCATTAGGTGGGTCATCCTAGGACAGAAAAATAAAACTAAGGGTAAAAGCCTTTCTCTTCTACTACTGTCGTCCTGCAGTTTAACTGCCAGGGAGTGGAGGATTGAAGCTAAACCAACCTAGCTTCTTCTCAGAGCATCTCCACTGTGTTCACCTACTGCTTGTTAATTGCCCCCGTTGACAGTTTAAATCTGAGAGGCATAAGAATATGTCCCTGTGGATGGAAGAATAAAATGGTGCTTTCCCTCTACTCTAAGTAAAATAAAATACAAACTGATGCTTTGGGGAGGTGTGTGTTCAGGTGAACTTTCAGTCCCAAGGCAGCCTTTCCCCAGGCAACTGAGTGGACACAGTCTGCCATAAAAGATACCAGGCTGAGTCCAACCAGCAATTTTGCCTCACAGTAGCGCATATGGGAACAAATTGATGGGAGGGGATATACCATGGCACTGTGGGAATGGGAGGGAGTAGATAAATTACAACCCAGCACCACACAGAAGTGCAATTATCATTGAGCTGCAACCTGCTGATCCCTCTGCTTTACCTCTCCCTTCCCTTGGCTTTCTGGCCTGGAGGAAGAGTAAAATGGTGCTCAGTAACCTGTAAGCATGCTGATACCCCAGCCCCACCTTGGCTTTTGCCCCTCAAGATCTGTACACCTCAAGTTCTTCAGATGATCACTCTTGTACCATGTTGCTTTCCTCCTCTCTGTCTTTACACGAACATTGTTTTGACGTCCTGGGAGATATGTGTGCAATGCCCTAATAATCCTTCTCAACAAATGGGTGATGGGCAGCCTTGTGGAGCACTGAAAGCACTTTGTCATTGCAATGTATTAGTTAAATCTCTTGGATTTTTATGTTATTCCACAGGTCTAGGAGGGTTTGTGTGCACGTATGCGTGTGTATGCACGTGAAAATCCTTGCTGACGTGTCATCCCTTATTGAGCAAAATATTGACAGGTTTGGAGATGGAGAGGAGACAGGAAAAAAACATTGTGTCTTTCTGGAGTATTAAAAGGCCTCTGCTTTCTGCATTCAGAACCTTGCTTCATCTTGTTCGTGCACGTGTGCACAAACACCCCCTGCCACCCCTACAACCGCTTCCTTGCACAGAGCCAGAGCCAAGGAGAGTATATATTTCCTCATCGTGGAACAAAATCTTTTTTAGAAAAAGAATAAAACTTCATTAGAGTATTAATTCAAGGCTTTTATTTTTTATAGTCCCCTTTTTATCATTTTTATCGCTAGGTTTAAAAGGAGGAGATTCCCTACATTAGGGAGGCAGCGAGCTGTTTTACATGGAGTATCCAAGTGCCATTTACTAGCATCAACTTTGGGATGGAGGCTGGTTGCTTTCGTGCCTGACTTGCTCATAGTGCCACTTTGTGCTTTGATTTGGTGCTGTCTGAAGCTGCTTTTGTGCTGTGTGTTTGTCCTGTTACCATCCATGTATCTTGTCTGTCACGAGGAGCTGGAACCACAGTATTTGTGAATTCCCACCTGTGTAGTGCTTGTTAATTGTTTCCTTCTTCACTTTCTGTAACAGAGGCTGAAGCTCAGAGTAGTTGTGAGACAGCATTTCCTCACTCATCCCTGTGCAGTGACTCTTGTAAGGTAGAAGTTACACATGTCAACATCTACCTAATAACAACATGTGAATTGTGCAGAGCCCTGAGCTCTCTGTGAGGGAAACATGACCTTCATTATAATGATACAGTTGACATTTTCCCTGTGACACTTATTGTAACATCATTGCTTCCTGTTGGCATCTGTGGGCTTATCAGGCAGCTTGTTCAAGCAATCTGGAGTTGTGATGAAACCAGGCAGGAAGAAGGAGGCTGAGATTTGAGGGGGAAGGAGGAGGGAGGGGGCTGTGTGTGGAAAGATGATTCTTTAGAGTATCAGAGCACACAGAACATTTATCAATAGGAGCTAATCGAATCCTCTCCCCTGTGTGCCCATCTCCCTGCCTGTGGATTCACAAGCATCCTACACTGCAGAATCTAGCATCCCTACAGCTCGCTGCTTGCCACTGGCAATTCTGGTACTGGTGGCAGTGCTGCTCCCAGTAGTAGAAGCCCTAGCTTTCCTGGGCAGTCAGAATCAAGGAGAAGGAAGTCCAGGGGCTCCTGCTTTGTTTTTCAGTCACCTTGGAAGCAAGGCTGACTTGGACATCCCATGTCTCTGCTAAGGTCAATGCTACAGCATGCTGGGTAATGTTTGTGTTGAGTTAATCTAGGAGATGTGATCCACTTTCAAAATGTTTGCGTGCTATTCTGCTGATATGTAGTAGCTGGCTAGGATTTGACTCATCTCGAGGGAAAATCACGCCTCAGAGAGGTCAAAATCCAGAATCAAGTGTGCTGACCCAGCTCCATGAGCCTTTTTTCTCTTTTTGTTTTGCCTCCCCACTCCTGTGTTTTTTTTCCTGTCTTTTAGTCCTAAATGTATCCTCACAGTGAGGAAGTCAATGGTTGCAATAGTTGGGACTGGTATCTGTGCTGAACTTGACTACCCGTGGGCCACCTAATGCTTGCCCAAAATAAGGCTTTGCATCTTAAATGCTTCTGGTCACCTTTGGTGGGGGTTGGTAAAAGCTGGGTTACTCTACAAAACAAAGGCTTTCTATCCTATTATGAAATCCCCAAGCATTTCCATTTCTTGTTGAAACTCCTGAACTTAAGCCTTGGGTCCAAACCCTGTATCTACTCATAGTGAGTCTACTGCAACGTTCTGCACTTTTGCTCCTAATCTACAGTCTGTAAACATCAAATGTGCCACTAACTCATTACAACTTAACTGATGCTGCAATTTTTGTGTCAGGGCTGATGAGAGGCCTAAAATTAAAATTCTCAGCAGTGGGCAAGTAGGCACATGTATCTCCTGCCCCTTTTCTGTTCTCCAATCCACTCCTCTATATTACTTTCAAATGCAGCTGTTGCCAGGGCAAAGCAAGCCCTGCACACTATGTTTTACTTGTGACAGCATCCTTGGCAGGTTAGCTGGGAGAAGAGTAGAGCAGAGTGAAGTGGCTCCTTCATTTTTCATGCGAGTATAGGATTTGACATAGAAGATCAGACTCTGCCTTCCTTAATGGCCAAATACGTGATATTTCAGAGGAGAGCAATATCCTGCCAATAGAAAAGATATTTATTGGTACAGCCTCCTGACAGAGGTTTTGGATTGAGCTGCCTGATGGGCCAGAGGTAGGGTGAGAGCTACCACTAAGAAGCAGGTCACAAGCTCTGCAGGTCTCAAGGGAATGCTGCAGGCTTGAGACTCCCTTCCTGAGCCCCACAGAAAGCACTCTGCTTCCTGGGGCATGAGATTCATTAGCCTTGCTAATTATTTTGACTCCCGCAGCTACATACATTATTAGCAAGTGTCATATATTTCAGGCATAAGATGCAGTTTTGGGGAAATCCCCCCCCCAGTTCCTAGTTACTGTTCACCTGGCTTGATCCCCTCTTGTGGGAGGGAATCTCCCACATTGCTAATATGTGGTTTTACAGGCTATGATATTTGCGTGGGGTGGAGGTGATGGGATATATCTTTTATTTCATCTGGAGGGCAAATAGCTCAGGATTATGAGAGATAAGTAGAGGTAAAACACCCTGTTATTTTAGCATTAGATGGCACCTTGGGCCTTTTAGCTTCAGTAACACTGTATTCTGTCTCCATGGGAGAGGACACTTTGTTCCCTCATATACAAAGAGCATCCAGAGGTTTTCCCTGTGAATGTCTTTAACGAGGAGAGGAGAGCAGCGTGAGGTAATTCAAGTACAGGACAATAAAGCATTATCCATTTCAAATACTGTATTGCCACAGCCTCAACATTAGAACAGGGTTTGGGAAATTTTGCACCATTGACTCTCACAATTTTAGCAGCAGTCCTTAGTCTTCCTTAGTCCTTCCATATTTAGTTTCAAGCTCAGCTGCCTCAAAGGGATGTGAACAAGAAGATGAATTTTCCTCTTTCATTGTTTTTTTTGGGGAGTAAAAGTGAGGATGGCTTGAAGAAGGTTTTTTACTATAATATTGTGATGAAAGACCTGAAAATACAACCTAAATATAACCTGATGATTCAAAACCAACAAATTTAGAAACTAATTTTCATGGTTTTAGGTGGCTAGACTCTGGATTTCTGATTGCTTGTACTGCCAGTACAGGGAAACAAAGACAGACTATTTAGAAACAAAGGTGCCTTGATTTCAGAGCTGTTTCACACAATAGAAATAAAACATTAGTTGCTTTTCACTGTTCCTTGAAAGACTCATGGCAAGTGTGTTTCTCAACAGCCAGCAAAGGCTGGATGTATCTCCCTTCGTAGGGTGTTAGTACCTGTGTAACTGTCTGCATTGCACATTGTGTAACAGTCACTTCGCTGCTTTTCTGTGCTCAGACCCTTGGTCTTGAAGTTGTGACTGCTACATCACAGGTTTGTGCTTCCTCTTAGGATTCATGGAGAGGAGGAGGGTGGGCCGGGGTGAGAGAGAGGTTTTTCATCTGTTCATTAGAGGGCAAGATTAGCATTATTATTGATTATTCCTGTATTACGGCTGCTGGTGGCCTGTAGTATTCCAGAAGTCAGATTGCCAGCAGCACTTAATCAATGCCGCTGATGGTTCCATGTTATCAGTCTGTAGCCATGCAGACATTTGGTATATTATAAAGTCAGAGTACCCTTTAATAACTGCCTTGCAAAAGTAGGGCATTAGTGTTTTCCAAGTGACAAGCCTGTCTGGAAATGCAATCGTGTCTTTAGCTGTAATGCTACGGGAGCGATAGCCAAGTCATACTTTGGGCAGAAAGTAGCTACAAATTAACCATACAATTGCAAATGGGCAAAGCAATTAAGTGCAACCCATCCTCCAGGCTGCAAGAGCCTTAGTGCTTGTCACTGATGTAGACGTATCTACCTGTGGAGCTCTCCAGCTGGAACGTGCATTAACAACCTCTCTGTCCCCTTCCTCAGCATTCATGGACAATTTTTCCTAGGCAAAGTGGTATCCACCTAGCTCTATCCTTAAAAGCAATGTCTGAGAGCAGATCAGGATCCTCCCTCTCGTTACAGAAGAAAATGTGGCACCGAGAACAGTCAGACAAAGCGGTGGAGAAATCTCTAAGCTAGCATTAAACAAAGGTTGGCTTTGAACCAGGACCTGGACACAGTAGCTTAGGCCTAGTACTGTATTAAGCCGGCTATGTGGCTTTGGGAGGTGAGCTTGCAGCTCTCCTGTGCAACAAGGAATCCAGCCTGCGTGGAGCCAGCTTCAGGAGCTCTGATGCTGTACTGGCCGTATTGCTCCATCTAGGTGTGCGGAGTTTAAAGCGGCTGCAGAAAAGACACCAAACATCCCCTTGAACCCTTGGCCTGGGCTTTGAGTGCAAAAGCCATCTGTTCTTCCTCCTTTCTCACTAAGGAGGAAGACCATTAGGGAAAGGCAACTACTGTCAATGTAAGATCCTCTTGGCTGGCTGGTGCTCTTTTCCAAACTTTGGCATCCCCCCTCCGCCTTTGTCCTGGGCATAATTTCCTCTGTGGTTCAGCTGGCTTGGCGTCTGCTTGCAGGACTTGGACATGGTGCTCTGAGCCTCAGCCATGGAAACACACAGGCCATGCACACACAGAAGCCTGGTTTGCCAAGCTGAAGGACTGTGGCCAGTTGGTAGCATCCACTGTAGCGTCTGGCCACCAGCTGGGAGACATGAGACCCAGAATGTTGCTCCGTATGCTAAATGAATTGTGAATGATTACAAAACCTGTTTCTGTAAAGGTTTCTCCTTGCTTCTTGGAATAGCTGCATGCTGTGTCCCTCTCAGAGCCGATAAAGCTTTGGGAAGATGGTGAGATCAGGCCAGTATTATGCAAAGGATAACTAAGCATCAAATTAATTATGCACTCTCCATATTAATCTTTTTTTAATGAAACATGAGGGAGATTTTGGATTTCTTGGTCTCTACAGTCACTCTGAAGATGGGGCAGCTGAAGCTGCTTCATCTCTAGGAAGCAAGTATGTCCTGTGGTGCCAAGTTGGGGGCAGGTCTTGGTGTGATTGTACTTGGAGTTATCAGCTGACAAATATTTAGCACTCCATGTACTCTGTTGTTTGTATGTGTAGATACAAAGTCAAACATGCATAAGATCCAGGAGAGAAGAGAGAGGTGTTTCAGAGTACTCGCAAGTGGTTATCTGTGCATGTCTTTAATTTCACCCAGCAATGTCTTGACGAAGAGCAATAACGGGCAGACTGTGTCTTTGGTGGGACCTGTACTATTTGAAACCCCTCTGAGACTGTGAGAACTAGGATGTTGGCTATGTGTGCCCATTTCAGGCCCATATGGTGACCGTGGAGAAATCTCTGTTCTGGTACTGAGCTCAGTAAAGATTGCAGGAGTGTTTGAGCAAGGTGGGAGCTCTAGGTGCGGCTCCCTGGCTCTCCTCTTGATTCACTGGGCAGCATTGCATGTGTCAGCCTTCCTGCTCGGTGTCTCTGTGGAAATGAGTGTAATGATATTGATCAATTAAAAATCTTTATGCTTCACAAGTAAAAATGCCAGAAAGGTGCTATATATTACAGATCTTTATTTAAAGTTTAGGGTCAGGATGATTTCTAATAAGGATTTTGTGCATTTAGAAGCTTAAGCCATATAAAATGTACTTAGTGACAGAAAAAGTGGTTGTTAAAATGCGATCATCATATGGCCCAGATCTGACACTTCTGGATCCCAGTCCACTGTGACACAAGATCCACTCCAGGTTTCATGTGCCCATGTAGACTTTTCTTGGAATAAAATACATAATGGATCAAGCTGCCATATTAAATTTAGTTGTTCGCTGTCACATCACTCAGTACACAGCCTGCTCCCTAAATCCCATACTAATCCAGTTGTCTGGATCTTCTTTGGTATAAAAGCACATTAGCCTCAAAAGAAACAGCAGAGACAGTATTCACAGGAAAACAAAACAAAACAAAAACCAAACAGTAGTGAGAGGGTTAATATCAAGCTCTAGTTCTAACCTGATATAGCTTTTATATGTCCTCAGGAATAGCACCTCACCCCCATTACGTATACTCTTGATGCTTCCCTGGGAAGATGATTTGTGATTTGTCTTTATCCTCCCTCACACCTATCTTCTTTCATTTGCTTATGGTAACCCCAAAGTGTAGTGTAGTTTTAGCAGTGTCAATAATGCACCTTTTACCTGGAGTGAGTTTAATAGGATTTGACAACAACAAGGGATAAGAAAATTCTGTGATTCTGTTATTCATCCCGTTTCTGCAGCAGTCAGTGTAGATTGTACACTATTAGGAGAAAATATATGACTTGGAGGTTTCCTTTCTCTCTCTCTCTTCATCCATCCTTATAGCTTGTTATCATCAGGCTAAGAGTATCCCTTGTCATTAAAACCCTTGCTGGGAGAAGAGGGTAGAGAGGGGCCAGAGGAAGACCAAGGAATTACGCAGATACCAAGGCCAGTAAATCCATATTAAAGAACAGACCTTCTCCTGGAATGTTTAGGAGCAACACTTTAAGCAAAACCAGGGACCCCTTCATTTTCCACTCACGTGACTTGCATATTTATCATGTCTGACAAATGGATCTGTGGCTTGAAAGGACGGCAAAGACTTGTTCCTGTTTTTAGAGCATCTCCAGGCTTCATTTTCTACAATGTCCTCGTATTATCCCTCACAAGGCTGCTGTTATGGAGCCTGTGCCTATGGCCTATTTGAACTATATTAATTTCATTTTTCTTCTGACCATTGCTCTTCTTCCTGATCTCTGGGGCTTCTGCTCACACAGTGCTGGGCATCACTGAAAGGGCTGGGGAGGCAAAGTCTCAGCATGGTGCTGGCCTCTTGACTCTGATTCCATCATCATTGCAGTGCAGAAATATATAACTGATCTGTCCAGTTAGGAAAGGTAAAATATCCTTTCCAAAGTCTTTCCTAAAAAGGTTAGGAATTTAATTTTGGATGAACATCTTTGCCCTCTGAGCAAGTCTTTGTATTAATGATCTCATGACGGATTGCTCCTTAAACTGGCCCTAGCGCAGGTCAGGACAGAGTGAGAATATTCTCTATTTAATGAGGCAGAGATCAGAGCCTCTAATATTTCATCATTCATGCTCAGGGGAGGAAGGGAGTTATGAGCTTGGAGAGCTGATGGCAGAAGGGGTCCTTGTGAGCAGCTGTGATGGCAACTCACTTGCTCACTGTAGCTCATAGCCCCCAAGACCATACCGCTGAAGGTTTCCAGCTTCCTCTTGGAAAAACTAACCTTAACCTCATCTAAATGATTGAATTCAGTGCTGGCAAAAGATCCAAGGCTAATAACCTTTGGGACAGAAGAAACTTCTTTAGCCTACGGGGAGGTGTAGTATGAGGAGCATGAATGCCAGTGGTATATGGATAACCACAATGTACAGGGCTGTGTGGAGCATTTAGCTTTGTTCCTCCCAGCAGCTTTTGCCTAGGAAGGGTGGGCAATCTGATACTCAGACACTAGTAAATTAGAAAGCCAACTTGCAGATCCAGTGGTTTACAAGTGTCTTAATTTATTAATGAGTGGAGACCATCTCAGTGTGTAAATATAGATTTTAAATCAGTTGACATGGTGTACATAAACAATCAAACTTGGAGCGTAGTGCCGAGATGCTAATGTTAAATCCACCTCTGACTTGAGTGCTGCTTTTCAGTAGCGCTGTGTTCCCTGGGAAGCTGTGATATATAGTGCTGTGCAAATCACTGGTGCCCTTAAACTGCAGCGCTGAAATATTTACGCATCCAAAGTGTGTGTGTAAATTGGTAGTATCACAACGTTCCCACGGGGTGACAGAGATTTGTAAATTTTGTTTTCTGCGCAGTCCTGCATTTCCCTGCTAGTGACCAAGAGCCAGGACCCAAGAGCATAAATTCCCCAAATAATTCTTGCGGTACTTAGGGTGAGCTTGGTTCCAGCTCTTAGGTACTGGAAGCAAATCTTTCCAAGGTGCCACAGTTATGATTTGCCCTTTAGAAAGGGACTGGTAGTATCTTTAAAGTAACAGCTCCTGGAGGCACACTAATAGCTATACAGGGTGCTATTCCACGGTGTCGAGTGAGGGCATCCTGCTGGCTGTAAGGCTAATGAAGGAAATACGCCTGAGGAGAAGCAGACTCTCCTTGCTTCCTTAACTCATCATGGCTGACATAAGAACTCGGAGCTAATGCACGTATAGCTGAGCTCCGAGCGTTGCGAGCGTTGGCGATTCTTCACTCCTCTCTACTCAGCAGGAGTAAGAGCTGCCTCGCAAGACATTAAATCTACAGCTACTGATGGGTTGAGTTTTCAACGGCGCTTACAAATAACTCTCAAGAGGTCGAGGGGTTCGCATC
>JANHFX010016268.1:0-26576 GCA_027560015.1 Chloroceryle amazona
GGGGGGGAGAACACACCACACACACAAAAAAACAACCCCCAAAAAACACAACAAAGTCTCCTCCAGGGTAACTAAGATGTTGTCTGTGGTACAGCAAATGACAAGTGTAATTCACAGACCATGAAGAAGATGATCACCATGGTATCACCATAAGACTGAATTAAAATTTGGATCACATTAGAAAATAGTGTGCATACTGCTGGATATAAAGCTACACTCAAAATGTGGTCATAAGAAAAATGGTCAGGGTTATTAGAAACTTCCGTTAAAAGCACCGCCAGGCTAAGTTTAAAACAATTTAAAACAATACCTAAAATTTGTCCTTTTTTTTTTTAATATAACTGCTATTACATTTGGAAACGTTAAACTCTAATATGTTCTATGTCACAAACAAACAGCCTTATGAACACGTGTCTGCTGTTAAAGGAAAAAACCCGACCTTTCCATATGCATGTATGTTATCCACCTATCTTGTTATCCCAGCTGTCTGTAAGGGGAGCGGGAATCCTGCCCGACTTGTCACCGGCACATGTGCATATTAGACACTCCTGATCTGCTGAGGTGCCAGCGTTCCCAATAGCCAAGGGGCCTGTGTGATCTAGCCATATGCTCTCTTTTAACACAACAGATTGATACCAAAGCAAAGCAGTTCAGATGTTTTCAGTGCTCGTTCATCATGGTCTGCAATCGGTAAACAATTTGAAATCTCTTCACTTATCCATACACTAGTAGCTTGGGTTTTTAGCTTGAAGCATAAGCTTCCCATTCAGAGGCACCTGAAAATCTTCCATGCTTTGAGGAAATGTAGGTTCCAATTTTGCAGCAACACTTTAGGATTAAGGGTAAAAAAACTACCAGCAATATGGTTGTCTTAAACAAAAAAAAGTCAAACCAAGTCAAACCGTGAATAAGCCTATATTTAGGGAAGATATTCTGGTAAGTGGGTTTTTAAATATTCAGTGCAGTATAAACTCTTGAAAGTCCAATTGTTAGTGTAACAGCTACAATCAAATGTCAGGCACTTTAAGGAGAAATAAATTAAAAAAAATCTAAGCCCGTTTATGACTATAAAACCCTATAGCAGAAGTGTACATAAGACCCAAGTACTGTAAAATAAAAAGTGTCTAGTTGAAGATGAAAAAGATGTCCACAGCTAAGACTTCAAACATAATAACCCGACCTAAGTTTTCTGTCAGAAGACTAATACATTTCTCAGGCTAAGGAACACTTCCTTAATTCAAGCTACAGTCTCCTTGAGTTAAGCATTTTATCACCAGTTTAATTACAGCAAATATACCCCAGTTTTTGATTTACCTCAAACAGACTTGATCTCAAGCTTGCTAGTGTTTTTTAAACTAGGATGTCCTTCCAAACAGCAGGTAGGTGAAGCTAGAAAGACTGCTTTGAAAATTGGAAAAATCCGTTTGCCAGCTATCACTTAGTTATGTCATTGTCCCTATGCATAACCCTAACAAAATAATTACAGAAACTGAATGTATGCGAATCTGAAATAACATGTAGAATACAACTAAACAAGAACCTTTTAAATTGCTGAAATATCCCCTAAAGAAAAAATATCACTGCCAGAAATAAGAGTGGTGGTAGAAAGAAGGGACAATCTAATCCAAATCAGTTATGAAGACTTTATATGCCCTTATGTCCTATTTTGTCAATTTTCTTCTCAGCATGGAAGCAACCACTGATCTCAATCTCCTTTACTGTAGCTCATCTGGGTTCATGTATGTAAGAGCAAGCACCAACAGTAAATTTTCACTCCAACCATGAAGCCCGAGATTCCTGTTAGAAACAGAAATCTCTCTTGTACAGGTAGCTCAGCCTGGCTCCTAACTACCAGAAGCGTGCCAGTGTGAGACTCAAACATGTAGTCTGAATTCAGAACAGATTCATATAGTAAACAGCTTTACTCTTCTTCTCCCTGCATGCAGCAGTGTATTTCTTTGCTGGAGAACACCTGACACATCTGTCCAGCTGAGGAAGACGTTCCCAGAAAAAGCTACAGTCTCTTCAGCAGCAATGTTTCTTCCATTTCTCCCCATCCACTATAATGCCCTGGTCAGTTCATCCTCTGAGCAACAGACAGAACTCAGAGTACACTAATCCTACCAGCTCTCTTCAGGGTTCTAAAATAAAGTTAAAAAAAAATAATAATTTGTGCTTTCCAAAGTAACATTTTACTGTAGCTAAGTTTCAGCAATGCCATTTTATCTAATAAAGGTATTTTTTCTGCTTATAAAAAAGTTAATCTTTATTGATAATTTGACAAATGCTTCAGACTTCTTTAGTGCTATGCTATGTCACTTCACAGACAGCTGATTTGCTTTAGGAAGTTTTTGTTTTTACTGAGGTCAAAGCCAGAAAAATTCCAGAAAGGAGAAAAGTTTTCTGCCCACTTTGGGGTTTTCATTTCTCTGAGTAACACTGACTGAAAAGACTTTTTCAGTCTGAGGGGAAACAGAGATGGAATTACTTATATTTCAGTAGGTTACAGTCAAAACTAAAATTTGGGGGTTTGTTCCCCCAAAATACAGTAAAGGACTATGCTACAGAACATTTTTCTATAGCTGTTCTAGCAAGAGCTCTCAAACTGCAATCGAGAACGTTTCAGAGATGTATATATCAACTCTTTACAGGATCTTGCCATACAAGTCTTTCTGAAAACTTCTTGCTCCTAGAGACATGTTGTAATTAAGAATCAGCAATGAAATCCCAAACAATATAAAGAATTACAGCAGCAATTACTTACACGGCTTTCAAACTAAAAAAAAAAAAAACAATTTGCTAATCAAAGTCGCTCCTGCTGAATGGTAGCTGTTGACAGCAAAACACTGTTATAATAAATACATCTTTATGAAAAGTGGTTTATGTTGGAAGCCTTTCTAATCCATACATGTTACAGTTAGTAAATTAGCCAAGATGCTCACTCATCCAGCCTCTACTGTCCACATGCAACAACCCTCACATGACATAAGCACAAGCAATTACTGGGTACCGCAGATACCTGTGGGAAGGAGATGCCCTGGGATAAAAAAAACCCAAAAAAATTTAAAAAAAAAATAAAATAAATCACACCTCAGAGAGGAGAGCAGGTTCCTGAAACTCTGCTGCTGCAGAGGAGAGGGCTGGGCACACGGGCCGCTCTCAGGATAACTTATGGTCACTTTGTCTTGTCACTTGGTCACTTTTGTGTATTAGAAGACCCAGCATCCCCGCAGCACTAGGGTAAGTCAATGACAGACCCATAGAGCAGCTCAGTTGTAGCTTCTCAAGAACAGCACACGGCTCAGATGCCGCTGACTGGACAATCTCAAACCACACTATTGGCCACCTCTTTCGTATGAAGAGCACTCTTCAAGCACACTGCAGAGCATCTCTCTGTACTGCTGCACAGGTGAGGCACGAAGCTGCAACTGTTGGCATAAAAACCTCTGCAGGAATGGTCACATCACAGGCCTTTAAGAGCAGGAGGGAACCCCATGGCAACAAGGTCAGAGGATCCAGCACACGCTAGTGTTTTCCTTGTTTAACCCAGATCCTGAATTAAACAATGGTACGGTGGGAAAGAAAGGCTGGAAAAGGGCTAGGAATGCCTTCATGTAATAGGTACGTTCAGCTGCAAAACTAACCACAGAAAGAAACAGGGCATCCAGAAACCTAACAAACTTGTAGAGAGGCCTTGCTGTAAAAACCCAGGACCACACCTGCAGGTGTGTATCAGGGGAAAGTTACTAGCCCAGGAGGTACTATCCTAGCTGAGGAAAAGAAGAATATCCTACCGAGTAAGTCAAGAGAAAAATAAAAATAAATAAAGAAGGCAAAACACACACACACACAAAACAAACAAACAAACAAACAAACAAACAAACAACCCACAGCACTTTTAAAATAAGATAATTCATCTTTATCAGCAAGTACATTACACAAGAAAGGGACCTCTGGCACTAACAAAACCAGGACAGCACTACACCAGAAATGCAAGACCACTTGAGAGAAAAAATTAAGCTGAAGATGGGGGAAGGCAGGAAAAGTTAAACCACTGCCTGAAACATTTCAAAGCTGATGATAATTTATGTGGTAGAAGAACTGATACCTTACCTCCATCATACCCTTTGCTTTTTATGCTAGCCATATCATTAGTCATACTATTCAGGAAGCTTTCCATGTCACTCTAGCTCATGCAATTCCATTGAGAATTGTCAAAGGCTTTCCCCAGTGACCTAAGTACAGACTCACAATAACTCCCCTTTAAGACTAGGAAAGTTAGAAGGGAGCAGACATTAGTGACAACCATAAGCAATGATACAGCCAGGACAGACAATGCTTAGTAGCTTGCCAAAACAAAGTTTTGAGAAAGCATATTTCTTTCTTGGATTACAGTAAATATGATATGTTAATATATGGGGGTAAATGGCTAAACTTTCATAATAGTCCTTGAAATAGCAGAACCACCATCTCTACAAAGTTTCACACATTGAAACTGTAATACAAAAAAAAAAGTGGTTTATTCCTTAACTACACTGTGTAAGGTGGACAACAGTGACAGAAAATAGGGATTTCCATGTCTAGAAAATGTCACAGAAGTCACTGAAAGCACTGTCATTTATACATGATGACTTGTATCTTCTGGACACTAGCTAAAGATGACATGTTAATTGGTCTAATAATAGCCCACAGAGCACAAGACACAGAAAATAAAACATTATGAACAACACAAAGAGCTGTAAGGAAAGAGCTGGATGAACTGAATGATTTTGTTTAGTTGACAGCTATATAGCTGCATTTTTCAAAATCTTCATAAAAAGAAAAGCAATCACGTGTCTAGATGCCAAAAAACCTGCTGTGGAATAATTACTGGAGGTGACTTGGTAATTAAACTTATATTTAAGGTATGGCATTGCTCACACATTAAGGAAAGGTATAATATTGAAGCAGCTTCCAGGGTGGAGCGCAGCTGGTAGTGAGGCATCCATTCTCTGGTGGTTCCCAGAACAACACTGCCTGCAGAACAGTACAGAGGGGGGAGGCAAGTGAAGACTCCACGGCCAGGCCCTGGGAATCACCACAGAGGTCGGAACTTTATGGTACCACGGAACTGCTAAGCTACAGTTGGCACCTTGGGCCAAGACTCTGTCGCTTTTTGACAAAATGCTGTCTTTTGTGTGAACTTTGATCATTGCAATCTAATTTTAATACCAAAACACACCTCCATCTCAAAGGCTACCCACCTCCAAAGTGCAACCACCTCTCACTGAGCTTGTGCCCTGAATGTTCTTAATCTACAACTTTAAAAGCCAAGTGAGAGAATTTTGCACCAATCATAATAAAGGTATGTATGACTAGAGTCACTCAAGCTCCACCTTGAAGGTTAAAAATAATTAAAAAATGGCTTAAGGATGGAGAAATCTTAGGGAAGACATCACTGCACACAAGACAGGGAAGACTCCAGTGCAGATCACCTCTGACTCCCGGGGTCAGTAGACAGGCTGAACCTCTATTCCTTCCTTTGTGCAAGATCCGGACTATCCCAAGTGTTTGCTCAGAGAAACTTAGAACTATCTCTATATAGAGCTGTTTTATGATTTTGTGCAATATATTATTCATAATCTCAATACTTGCATGTGCTTTTGCAGACAGTGTATTTATCAACAGCAATCCATAAGAAACTGTACTTCTGTTGCTTCAATAAGCTGCAGTATTCATATTGCCAGCCACAAAAGTCTCTCATTGGGTGCCACCGACTCTTTATTGGCCACAGGAGACCATGGATCATGACTAGACTGAAGGTGCAGCACACTACAGGTGAATCTGGAATCGTGAGAGTTCAACTACGTTGAAGGCAACTGAACTCTTAGTGCCAGATTGGTTATCAGCCAGAATCTAAACCTAGCCACTCCCAGCCCCTCTGATATCTGAGGACCAGCTGGAATGCAAGGGAGTTTATTTTCTGCCAAATTACCTTTTAACACGACAACTACCAAAGAAAAAATTCATTCAATTGAAAAAGAATGAGATATAACCCCTTTATAACTCAAACCCACCTTGAAAAAAATCTCAAGGCACAACTTCACTTTCCTTCAAAGAAAAGAGTTTGGGAGGTTTTTTACTTTTGGTTTCAGTGGGGTTGAGGCAGTGTGTGTTCTGTGGAGGCAGTGTGTGTTATTGAGTTTCAACTGCACAATGCTTCCGTAGCTCAGTCCTGAACTAACTCTTCTTGCTCAGCCAGGCACTTTTCTGCATGCATATATGCAGGTACTATTGCTACATTCAAAGTTCCAGAAAATGACTGAAACTCCGGCTCCTCCAGTTGGGTGAGGCTTTAGACAGTTACAAAGGAACGGTCATCACTGAGGACTGACACACTGTTTTCATCAGCCATGCATACTGTTCTACATGAAACACTTCTATTCAGTTATCTTGAATGTTTATCCATCCTTCCCATCCAAATCAAAACACGTATGCTGCACATCTGAGACAAGAATCACAATACAGATCACAGCAATAATACAATATTGTTTACAGCCCATAAACACTTTTTATGATGGTTTCATGACAAGGTAATTCCATTTTAAGAGTAAATTAACGTATTTTCCAGGGCTCATTAATCATTTATTCAGACAGTGAACACAAACCATGTCCATTAAAAAGGAAAAATCAAGACCTGAGCTACAATTTAAGCCACTATTTTAGTATTTGTGTTTATCTTAAGGAAATCCTAATATATAATCCTAAAACTAGTTTTCCTCTTCTTCATACATAGTGTCCAAAAGGGCCTTTGAATACAAGCCATCCTCTAAAAGCCCTGTTCTCTATCCCTCACTTTGTCTGTCTTCAGTACCAGTGAATTTGTACAAGACAAAGCAGGATGAAATAGCCACAGTGAATCAGAAACTGAGGTTTTTTATATTCTTAAAGTGCCCAGGCCATAAATAGTGCTCCTTTGTGCAAGTTTCTTCTACTATTATAGACAAAAGACAGTAAGACTTTCCAGAAGACCAAAGGGACAACTGGAACATGCAGACTGATGCACAAGCACCAGAAAGTGACACATTGGTGGAGCTCACCACAACAACATAAAAAATGTCATAACCACTGCCAATTTTTTTCAAGTATAAAAAGGAGACTTAAAAAGAGCAGAGACTGAGGGAGAGGAAGAGAAGGAACGAGAAGAGTAACTTGAGAAGCAACCTGAAGCACAGTGCCTGAAGAGGTGAATTCCCAGACATTATATTCTACTTAGTGTTGTAGATTCTTCACTCTTGTTTTTCCTTCAAACACTGCGACAAATTGGTAACAATTTTGAAGTCAGCTGACCCCAAAACCTTAATTATAATTCCCTCTCTATTTTAAAGAGAAAACAGGAAAGTTCAAGCATACCAGTTTGCCAGGGGCTCACACACCACCTTCTGTGAGCTCTGCCCAACCTTCTCCTATCACGATTGCACTTTTAAACTCCTTCCACACAAAGTTGAAATCTTACAAGAAAGAATAAAGCAGCAAGCAAGAAGTACAAGCAGTACTATGAAACTTGTGCCGAGGAATACAAAAGAAATGGCAAATATTCAGGGACAGAGGACCAAATGTTTCCATCATTTCCCAAGGTAGATTAAACCATTCCTGCTGAGATCTGAAGGAGGAGAGCACAGGCAACCTAAGATATTACTTTATTTCAACTGTGAAGCCTCCCCTACATTTGGAAAACACAGGTGGAAGTGGAAGAGATTCAGCAAGATCCCTCTGAGTCTTCCAGCTGCCTGAACAAAAAGGGCTGTCAGCTGTCCCATTATTTCAAACAGCATCAACTAAAAGGGCACGGATGTCACAAGAATATGTATAAAGAAACTGGAAGCATATTATCTGTCTGCTGCAAAGGGCTGCCTATTTTGATAATTTTGCAACACCTCAAGCACACCAAAGTTGCGTGGGTATGTGACCGGTTCAATTTTGTAAAAAAAAGGAATCATCAACATCCAGAGTTTCAAGATTACCGCTATCAGTTAAGAAGATGCAGGTATGAAGTATTTCAGCAAGCCTCTAATTACTAAACGTTTAAAAAAAAAAAAAAAAAAAAAACACAAAAAACACAAACTGCTTGTGGTCAGCAAAAACAGAAAGAGTAAATTAATTAGTTACATAGACAAAAAGAAAAGTTTTCATATTTAATGCTTCTGTGCTATTAAGGCCAGAACACCATGCAGAATGAGTGAATTCAGTCATTCTCTTCTACCCAGAGGCAAAAATAAATAACTACCAAATAATAAATTAAATGAGGTCTAAAATGGGATCTATAATTAATGACTTTTCTGCTGACCATTTAAATGACATTATTATTTTAAAGGCTACTTTCACATAATGTCAGCCTCTAAGATAAGATACATTAAGTATGAATTTCATGACTACATAAATCAACATGCATTTCTTGCCCACAGAAAGTGCTGCCAAGACAGAAATTACTGAAATGCCATCAATATAATGTCAACATTGTTCTTTCCCATGAGAGAAAGTAATGGTTTGCATTCACTGTTTCACAAGTCCAGCTGAGTTGTTTTATTTAGAGGTAGACCTCTTCCTGCCAGTATTTGCAAGCAACATCTTGTCCGCTATCTATGGAAATTAAAGATCTCAAGGTACTAGCTGTCTTTAGCCAAAATGCATTTCCTGAGCCAGAGAAATGAGTTGAATCTATAACACTGAATACGCCAGACTAGTAAAACTAAAATCTGAAACTTGAATCATTCAACACTTCCACTGAACAGTAATTGGGAAGTTTTGGGTAAGAGATCACCTCTTGGTTCAATGTTTATATAACTTTCAACACACTGAACTTCTGATCCCTTGCACTTTAATTTAAATAATAACAATCTGTTTAAAAGTGAGGGAAACAATGTATTCAGCTTATTTATGGCACAAAAGAACAATGCCCATCTGAGGTTAATCTAAAACAGTCTTTTCTGATCTCTGGGCTTGACAGACATTGCATAATTTTGCCCTATTTGGTTTGAACACCATGTGTCTTAAAAATAATAATAATAATAAAAAGTAAGCAAAAGCAGTGTTGTTTACAAAATAATTTATATTTTTAAAACACTGGTTTATTAAACACAGAACAAATTTGTAAGATCATTACATTGCCTGAATTTGCCATTTGTTTTAACACAGATAATTTTGGCCATAGAATTTTGCTCCACACTGCTATTAATCCATTTTCTGGACATGCTAAAAATATTATCAACGTGTAGTCTGAGGGGGTTTTGTTTTTCCCTTATATAGTTCTCAATTTTGGTCAACTCTCACTTGAACACACTTTTTTCAAAATGGGAGTTTTCTCCTTAGTGCATCACAGGTATCATCCTGAAGCACACAATCAGAAATGTCTGATCAGTGAATTATGTAAAAGTTTCCACACATTTACATCGAGACGGCAAAGCATTAGCTTTCCACACAACTCTGAGCAGCCCCTCTCACCGCATTCAGCCCCTTGTTCTCTCTACAGAGTACGTTAGCATCTGACGTGAACTTTCAAGAAGATGATTAGGATTTCATCTTCTGCATGGTCACTTCACTGAGTTACCACAGGTGAGCTACCCCAGACTTGTCCCTCTTCTTTTAGCACACATTTGCAACACTACCTAGAGGGTCAGGTAGAGTTCAGTGGCATGGGGCAAGCTTCCAAAGTTTCTTTCACAGTGACCCAACTTTAAGCTCCATGAAATTAATGCAAGGAGAAGGCATTCAGCACCTCAGAGAAGTGATTCAGCAGTTCGCCACCTAATGCTGTATGAATAAAAATGCTTTGGGGTGTATCACAGAAAAAACACCCTTGGGAAAAGGTTCTCAAAAAAATGTAAAATATATTAGCTAGAGAAGCAACAAAAAAATAACAACATGAACACGGCTGAAGAGTGATCAGAATAGCATCTTTGTCCTGTAATGCAGCACACCAACAAAGAGACACAGAAAAGGGCACTGCTCTGATATTAAGGAGCAAAAGCAAAGTAAGACCTACAAGATACAACATTTGGACTATGGCTGTGTGCCTTACTGATTAAATTTGAACAGTTACACTCAAAACTTTATCTATTCACAACAGCTGGTTTTCAGAAAGATATTGCAGTTGGAAGGGCATACTCAGCTGTCACTACTTTACCTAGTATTTTTTCAGCAACACAAACATCCAGGATCTACCAGTAAGTGTGAGGTGGAGCAGGAAGAACAAAAAATATATGGATAATACATTTGTTACTAACATACAATGTCCTTGGAGCATAAAAGCCCAAATGAATAGTTAATGCCATGTATAATGGATGTTACTAAAAAGCTGTGCTGTACAAGACTGAGAAACCACTGTGGGTTTCTACATTCAGTGGTCAGTGACTAAGCCTTGAAGGCTAGAGTTTTCTCTCAACATTTACAAGCTGCTTTTGCCATTATATTCATCATTATCGTGCCTATTTATTTTCAACTAAATACTTTCTTAAATACGCTGAACCAGTAAGAAACCTACAGATTTGACAGTGAACAAGCACCTTTATGAAACATATTTACAACAAAGAATTTTACATCTTAGGGAGAAAATATCCTTAATAGAATTGTTCAGTATTCTTTTGGCTATTTTTAATTTTCCCTTCCTTCACAGATTTTTTTTAATTAATTCTCTAAGGAGAAACAAAAATGAATAAATTAAAAACAAACAAACACCACAAAAAACCACATACACCAAACAAACCTCACAAACCCCACATCTCCCAAGTCAATAACTACCATGTTGGTTCAAATTTGTTTTCCTCAATTCAGTGAAAGTTAAAGCAGAACTGATTTTTTTTTTTTTATTGTCCAAATTCCAAAGTCCTAGGAGCATGACTTCATGAATGAAGTACTGTGTCCTGCACTTGGGCAACAACCAGCCCATGCAGTACTCGAGGAATGACTGGAGAGCAGTTCAGCAGAAAGGGACATAGAGTTGTTGATCAACAAGCAGCTGAACATGAGCCAGCAGTGTGCCCTGGTGACCAGTGCAGCCAACAGCACCCCAGCTTCTATTGGAAACTGTGCAGCCAACAAGACCAGAGAGGTGATTGTTGCTCTGTACTCAGCGTGAGGTATCACCTTGAGTACTGTGTACAGTTTTGGGCACCTCAATACAAGGAGGATCTTGTGCTGGAGCAGGTCCAGAGAAGTGCAGCTAAGCTAGCGAAGGCTCTAGAGTACAAGTCTTTGGAGAAGTGGCTAAGCTATTCTTCTCAATTCTGCAAGCTAAACATTGAACTTGAGTTTAACATTCTCATAAAAACCCTCACCACCTATTGGGTTCCTTCTCCACCCCACTAAACATTGAAGAGTCTCTGCCACACAGGTAGACCCAATTGCTTCACAGTCCCAAGTTAACTCCTGATTTCTTCTTTACTGCTGCCTGCCATCTCTGAACCTCCGCGGTTTAGATCCATCACCATCAACACAAGAGCTACAGCTCCTACTTCAACTTGCTTAAGACCAAGGGTTGTCTCTTCACAGAGATCTTTGCTCATGGAATCTAATCTGATCGACAGGATTAATCCAGACCTAGAAAATTTATCCGTACGGTTTATAGGTCAGACTTTATTAAATCTGAGGCTTGCCTGCCATGAAGATACTGTGCAGACAGAAGACAAGACAGCTACTTACATTCCTTAAGTAATTTCTCCTGTGATGGAAAAAAAGAAAGAAACGACCTATCACCTCCTAAGAGACATTACTTCCAGCTAGCAGATTATAACACAAGCACATGTAAAACATTATTACTCAAAATACATAGAAATTTCAGCCGTGTTTCACTGGACCTTAGGGCTGTCTTAACCTTCAGCCTTGACACTTCTGGAATCCTAGGGATTTAGGGAACACAGCAATTTAGGTGCTGAAGGGTAAGGAGCTGCGAGA
Organism: Chloroceryle amazona; assembly: GCA_027560015.1. NCBI lineage: Eukaryota > Metazoa > Chordata > Aves > Coraciiformes > Cerylidae > Chloroceryle > Chloroceryle amazona. Next base: position 11,929 of record JANHFX010016268.1, read on the forward strand.
CTTAACCAGCTAGCTTGGAGCTGATGGACAATATTAAATGAAATTCAAAATCAAGAAGTCCTTCAAATACAGGCAACTTCCTCTTGATGGGGTTGAGTCTGATAGAGTATGCATCCATGTTACACAGAAATAATTGCTGTGCTTTTCAACTTAAGTATTTCTAGGCTACCCTTAGAAAACCTACCTAGTTCCTCATTTCCTAACCTTTCTTCTTATTTGATCATTGCAATGCACTAGATGGACAATAAATCAGAAAAGGCTTCTGATATTATAGACCTCAGAATAGATTTTTTTTTTTTACATCTCAGTCTGCAAGGCCTGGGGCTTGATCATCAGCAGAAATTTGCTGATCCTTTTATATTTTTCAGGGATTCAAGGGAAATACAACAAGTTTTAATTTATTACATCTGCTTTAAAAGCACGTACTGCTTGTGCTGGGTCAACTCTGGTGCTTCAAAATGCTCCAGTCCCATATCCTTCTGAAGACTATGAAATGCATGTTCTAGCAACTACATATGTACTTTCCAAAAAAGACAATGTATTCAGGAGCAGTGTACCAGTAAGCAGAATGAACTTACGGTATTCTTAGAAGAAGTGGATAAGGGAGATTCTTGTTTAGCCTGGAGAAAAGGAGCCTGAATGGAGACCTCCTTGCTCTCCACACCTACCTGAAAGGAGGTTGGAGAGGGATAGGTGCTGGTCTCTTCTCACAAGCGACCGGTGATAGAATAAGAGGAAATGGCCCCAAGCTGCACCAAGGAAGATTTAGACCGCACATTACATAAAATATTTTCCCTGAAATGGTTGTCAGGCATAGGAAGGGGCTGCCCAGGAAGGTGGCTGAGTCACCATCCCTGGATGTGTCTAAAGCCATACAGATGTGGTGTTTGGGGATATGGCTTAGTGGTGGACTTGGTAGACTAGGGTTAATGGTTGCACTTGATAATCTTAAAGATCTTTTCCAACCTACATGATACTATGATTATAATCATGGTGTTTCAACCTTTTAATCTTTGCTAAGCATACGCTCCTAGTTTGGGTACTGAATTACAAAACATCTAGAAAAGCTCAACACATCTATGTTAGCTTTAGGGGAACCTGACAGTATGGAATAACTGGGCAGTAAAAGGCAAATTAAATCCAGTGTAAGAAAACACAAATAGCTGCACTATTGGGGGGAAAAAAAATAAATAAATCCTGATTTCCCATGCAAAGTAATGGGCTCTACTGTACCATGCAGGTGGTAAATCTTGTATGCTTTATGATTATTCCAGTAAATGTCAGCTCAGTGCCCAGCAGTGGACAAAAAGCAAATGTTAGAAATCACTAAAAAAGAAGCAGAGATCAAAACAACCATTGCGAGACAAGGTCAGCTGAATACCAAACTGGTTTCAAGAGAGTCTGCTTAAATATTTTCAGAATTACAAGGATATGTGTACAGTGTGTTAAGTACCGACTACTATAGACCATGCTCAATAAAGCTAAAATCTCAGAGGTATTGTGGTAAAACCTTTAGAAGTCTATTATGAGGAAAAAAACCCCATTGCTTTTACAAGACAAAATGGTTCAAAATAGGTACATTTTCTCACATCCCTGGCACAAAGGACACTGCCCTGCCTAGATCCATCTCTGCTTTTCAAATATTTTACAGAACTTGGTAAAACACTTTCAAGTTACTCTTTAACATGGCTGTACCCATGCAGTTTTCTTTCTTATTGTCTTCTACTACTACTGAAAATACAAAACACACTTAGAGCCAGAAATTAATATAAATTAGATATCCAACATTAAAATTTCAGTTCATTGGTTGAAGCACAGTAAAGCAATAGCAAAGGTACCTTTTAAACTGAGAAATACCAAGCAAATTTACTGATAGCTACCACTACATGTCTGTTCAAATATGCACACATAGGATAAGAAAATCAAGCCAGAGAGTAACTGGCAATATTTATAAACCATATTTCAACTTATAGAAAGCTATTTGCATATTCATTACTTTTCAATCTTTCTCCAAAACTGTTTTTCCTCATACTGTTTCTCAAAGCTATACTGTAGACATTCCCAGGCTCAGGTGATATCCCAGCTTTGTAACAAGTTACCAGATAGACAGATACAAACACATCCTTCCTCCTGCAATACTCAGCTGCTAACACTGGCACCCACCTGCCTCACGCTGAGGTAAGAATACAGCTCTTCAAGAATTCCTGGCAGTAGCACCATATTCCTTTTTTGCTCTGTGCATGTAACTTCTGTTAGTGATAGATAAAAAACACAAGTTCTGTATGAATCCACTGGTTCAACAACTGCTGTCACGTTTTCTTTCCAGTTCCAGAAAGCAATTATTTAATTTAAAAAGCTGAATGCTATTGCTTACATGAGAACCAGCTATTACTTAACTAGAAGTGAGAACAATCAGTTCCTCACAACTTTAAATGAAGTGACTTCACTTTCAAATAACTGCCTATTTATAAATTTGAAACTCTTGCCTGAAAATTCTGAATTGGAGAGAAGCTAAAGGGAAAGAAAGGGGAAAAACAAATGCACTGACAAAATCAGAACAAGGAAAGAAACCATCAAAATAGATAAAATTACTTACAAATAAATTAGGTTCATTGTTTTCTATCAAAATTCAACATACTGAAATCGTTTTGTTCTTATTCTGAACATACCCAAAGCCATTATTTCTTTTTGCTGCAGTGCAGAAAACAGAACACCTCTATAATCACAGCAATTGTTTTGTTTTAGATTGCATATTGTAAACCAACTTTCAGACTGTGAGATCAACACCAATTGGATATGAAACAACTTAGAGCATCATTTCAAGAACAATGAAACCACAAAAGACTTCTAAAAGCAGAATTTCTCAGACGTGTCCCAAGACATTGCTTTGGAGCTTTTGCGAATGAAATCCAGTCCCCACCTCAACGCATTTAGGCTACAAACAACAATGCACACTCATTGCTCTTATCTTGCCTCCTCTAGTTAGTTAGCACTTTCATTCTAAAAAATGAGCTGTACACATCTTTCACCACCTTTGTGATAATCTCATTGTATGCCTTTCTCCATCTGTCCGACCCAATTAAATTGACAGTGTCTCCTCACTTCCATCACCTGCACGTCTCAAATAAAATGCTGTGCGATTGCAGGAAAGACACAAAGCAAAACTATCACCCATTTACCCCGCCTGAAAAATAAATTAAAAAAAATCATACTAGAAAAGACAACTGTAGGTTGCCTTTACACATATATTTGGATACACCACTTCCCTCCCCCTGGTAGCCATCTCCCTTTGCACCCCTAGCAGTGTTAAAACCCTTCTGAACGCATTGTATTCTGTACCAATTAGCAGCAAGAATGCAGCTACCTCACTGGCTCCCTCTGTTTGGGCAAATCAGGTCTTCACATTTGCACTTTCCTCCTTGTCCTTACTCCAGGTTTCTCCAGGATTTGAAAAAAATGAGAGCATTACTCTCAGCTAAGAAACAGTAAGAACTGCTGCGGTGAAAGTTCCCCGGGGTTATTTCTAGCCATCAGACCACCAGTTACCCTAAACACATTCCTACCTGGCCAGGGGTGGTATCATGGTCTGCTCTTCATGCTGAGCTAGTAGTTTGTACCAAGTACACTAGAAATTAAAGTATGTACCCTGATCACATCTAGTAAACATAGATTGCATTGTAACACTAAAATAAACGCATCTTCCTGTATGAACCATGACAATTACATGTGTGCTCCAACATCATTTACTGTAGGACACAAAACTAATGTGTTACATAGACATGAGTACAGCATTTAAAAACAAATACTTCTGTGTTTGTAACTAAGATAGTATTTAACCTGAGGTGGAAGGAAAAAGACATCAATAAGAGTAACTTGTACTGATCAAAGATCTTGTAAAATTCAGCTCATTGGTGTTTTGAGAAGAAATTTCTGTAGAACCATTTGACATGTTTAAATTAATCCAGTTTCATGCAGAACACCTCATTACTTTCTCCCTTCAGTGCATAAGTAAAAGGTTTCAAATTTCATCTGTTTTCAGCTCATTGATCATACACCATCTCATTCTAATCTAGAAAAGCAAATATGTATGAATGTAAGACCTGGAAGCCCAAAGCATGACATACAGATGCTTTACTAGACCAAACTAAATTTAAGTATGCCTTAGAAGTAAATTTGTGAATCAGAACTTCAGACAGAAAGTTCATGCAGCTCTTGCATAACACTGCCTGAACACAACCCTCGTGAATACCAATTTTAAGGAAACTCAGCAGCTGTCAGTAGTATCATTTCCCTTGCTCACTCATGCTTTGGTCATTTTTAGACCATCAAGCAGAGACCACCTAAATCTAATCTGTTCAGGTATGCAGTCATCTATCACTTTTCTGTTCCACCTCTTTCCTACATCCGGTCAAGTCCTCAGAAAGGAAAAAGGGGAAGATGGCAAGGCCATAGAATAAGCTAAAAATGAGCTGAAGATACTCAGTGGAGAATCTCCTCAAAGTTTTGCAGCAGACTGAAGATACTGACAATTTAAATAAAGCCAACCTAAAGAGCAAGGGAAAAAAGCCCTCGGAGAAAATGAGTCAGTCTGGAGGAAAGCACTGACCCGTAAAAGCTCACTCAGTTTCTTCATGTAGAGTAAGGCTTGGGGAAGAAATATAACAGACAGGAGCGCTTGGGAGACCACCTTAGCAGTGGAGTTGAATTTATACCTAAAAATAAGATTCAAAATTTATCCATCTGTTTGAAACCATCACAAGAACTCCATGGGGATCTGAAGTTGTCCCACTGTCCTGCAGCATGCCATGAGTCTCCTAGGAAAAGCAGTGGCAGGGGAATGCTTCACCCACAACAGCTACCAACTCCTGAAGTTTCTATTCACCTCTTTACTGCTTAGGTACCCTGAAGCTAGGCACCAACCAAACAATAAATACCTAGTAAGAAGCCCACCTGGAAGAAAAGAGTGACTCACTACTTACCAGAACTATCTTTAGTCTAGAGAAAAATTCGTAACAGAGGAATACATTAAATCTGTTTGGGGGTTTTAATGAATAATAGAGGAAAATGTTCAAGTAGTTAAAAAAAAAACCCACAAACTTATTTAATAGTAACATATTAAACCATGAGAATCTATTCTTCTTAAAGTAGCAACATTTAAGAACTACAAACTATTTATAATTTTTAAATAAATGAAAACTGGTGGCTCAGATCATCGGTTTTCCTCAAACACATACACTTCCATGACAGTTTTTGATATCTGGTCTATAACTATCACGAAATATTCTTTATTTGGGCTCTGACCGCATAGGCAAGCATGAAATGTGAGAGGTAGTAGAAAATTGTTTTATCACTTTCATAGCGCAACATACGATGCAAACATGCTTTTAAAATTTACATTAACACTCACTTCCATTTTTTCACCAGAAAGCTTGAGCATATACCAGTGATTTGCAAAAGCAAAGCATCCTTCTACAAAGGCTCAGATAATGCTTTTTAAGAGAGAGTACAGGAACACTTACATGCTACATTTGAAGCTTCCTGAAATACCTTGCAAGGGACAATAACAGTTCTCTTACTCCCCCACATAACACACAAAGCTCAGGCTTTTGTAAAAAGATGTCAAAGTATAAGATGAATGAACATCTCTTGTGACCAACAAATATTTTTCTCTGTATAGTTGCTTCAGTGGACCCCATGCCAACCAGAGCAGAACGCAGGAGAGAAAGATGCAAAGCACTACTCCTGGAAGTGTCTCTCCATAGCAATTTCTGCAAGAGTAGAGGGGGCTATTTTCAGGTTTAAGTCAGATTTCAATCTCTTATTCTTTGCAGCATAACTGCTCAGTACATTTCCATTTATTATTTAATTTGTCATGTACTACCAACAAAGGACATCATCTGATGTGAATAGCATTTTGTACATTACTATAGCACATAATAGTTTTTCTTGTAATCTGATTTCCTTCTTCCCAATCTGCAAATTTGGAAAGAAAAGCTGTAAAGAGTAGAGTGCAGTTGCCATGTCACTTTCCAAGTACCATTTACATTTTTCTCTTTACATACATCTTTAATAGACAATTTCACTCTTTCTATACATATTTTAGTGTGAAAATGTTTGCCATCAATATTAAAATATGAATTATCTGCAGTAATGTACATAGCTTACGGAATTACCTCAAATCCCATCCATTACACTCATATTTAATAGCTGATGTCTTTTGCTTTCATATTTTAATATTAAGTTGCTTGCTTAGCTGTGCACAGAAATCTCAGTGCCTTTTTATACATATTCTCCTCAAAACAGAAATTAAAAGCTTTAGTAATTTGAGATGTTTAAGTATTTATAAATTAATTCAAAAGCACATTTTACAACACAAATGTAGCATGATTGATGTTACTTGCATTCCAAATTCAAATGTCTTGGAAGATATTTTAGATAAATTACCCTTAACTCTGTAATCAAAGGGTAGCAAACAATACTTCGAAGCAGAAACCACGTATGTTAAATTCAATATATACACATTTATAACTTATCCTGACACTGCACCAGAAAATCCATACACAAGAAGGTACATTGATACAAGTAACAGTTATTGGTTGTGATTCTATGGTCTTATGGCTGAAACTGAGACAGAGAACTAACACACAGGAAAAATTAAAACACTTGTCCTGATGACCGAGCTGTCTGTGGAACATGCTGCCTTAATGAATGAATAAATGATATCTGTTCTCCCTAGCCTACCAATGCATGCACTAAGTACTTTTGCTTTCTGATTTTGTCTTGCAATGAAATTATGCTAAATTTTACATGTTAATGACTAAGGACACTTCATTCACGTCTTCCCACATGCAGCATAAGAGCACGTGCAGAAAGATGTGTCTCTGTAGACAGATGCTACTGACAGCAGTTTAGCTGTTCATGCAGACACCCAGATCTGACAATGAAATTTTTAAAAGGCAGACCACTGCTTTCATAAGTTTTTAAGCTGAAATTATCATACGGTAGAGTTGTATCTAATTGACAGATGAAGCTGGGCACCTAAAATGGGAGTCACAGAAGAACACTACACTGGGCAGATGGTTGCCTAAGCCAACTTGCAGAGACATTTCCTTAAAAGTCTGTATATCCAAATACTACACCTAAAATTTCTAAGCTTTAAAGAATTCCCTCTATTTGAGATGCACAGGCTGGAGCTTGACCTGAATAAGGATAATGCATCCTTAAACAAAAAATAATGCTGGTCTCATTTTTAAAACACAGCTAGTGACAGTGCTACTTCTATCTTTGGGTTGTTCCTTTTATTCAGCAGCTCACTCGTTAGACCCAGGACTTATTATCCATGTCAATGCAAACCCAGGCCACCGACTACAACTAGTGTTGCATTCTCTCCCTCGGATGAAAGTTCTGAAGCTTTCTTGGATTCAGAGTCGTGCCCATTACACTTTCTTGTAGAGGCTGGTAGATTTTTTTTTTATTATTTTAAATATACACGATGCCTCCAAGAACATAGAGGGTCTCAAGATATAACACGAGGTGATTAATTGGTGCTTATCAAAGGTGAGAGATGGATTTGAATTTCTAGGTCAGAGGGGTGAAGACTATCTTGCACCTTCCTGATCTGGGAAGAAACTCTAACCCCCAGACTGCAAGAAAAACAGAGACACCCCTTTGCTGCTCCTTCAGCTGTACAAGACTGACACACAAAGTACTGTTACTGCTACACATGCCTCAAAACATATTATGCCCATTGCAGGGGAGCAGTGAGATAGAGTGCTGCTGAGCTTTTGTCAATGCTGAAGTTCTCTGTGCTCATCAAAAGCTTGGGGTCTTTTGTAATCAGGGAACTTCCTCATCAAATGCTGAGCAACCTGCATATACCTCTGATGCCACAAAGGTTATGGAAGAGCTTGAGGGCTTCACAACATGGGATTCACATCATAAGCTTAGGCAACAGACACATGACTCCTGGGAAAGAATTGTTCTTTTTATCAAGTAATGCATCCTTTTAGTCATCACTACTGAAAAATTAAGAAAGGCCCAATGGCAGTCAGAAGGAAAAGTGGACATATTAGAAGTAAAAATAAATGAAATGAAAATGCAATATTCAGAAAAGATGGGATAAAATTTATAGTGATTTTAGCCTATGCAGCCTGGAAAAACATGTCTGCATCTTCATCTGCTTTGGCATTATTAGAACACAGAAAGCTAAAACAGAACTGAACAGCTTAAGCTTGTTGAGTCCAACCTCCCAGAATCCAAAGTTACCTCTAACAGATGCCAGGTCCAGTAAGCTTGGCAGGAACAACCACTGCTGTCTGCAGAATTACGTATGTTTCCCATTTCCACAAGGCAAAATATATTCTCCCAACTTTTGCAAGAGAGAACAGACCAAAATCCTTGAAAAACCCTGCATACAAGGAAAATCTGTCCCTGGGAAAGAGCAAGATGAAACCAAAAGTACAACTGTTTATTATGTTAAAGGTGATATAACAACGAACTATTTTTCACATTACCAAGTGATTCCCACTACATTTCTAGTTTTGTACTTTTAACAAACTTCCTTCTGCTTAAGTTGTCTCCAGGTCAGGTGCTTGCCTTTGGCAAGTGTAGCTTAATCCTCTACCCACTGCAAGGCACAGCAGCCATCTGGTCAAACTGGCTTTATGTACTAGTTCATCCAGTGAATATTTTGCACGTACCACAATTTACCAAGCAAACTAAGGAGGCAGAGGTTCAGGAACCAATGCTTGTAAGGTCAGATTTCACTAGTATTGCTCTACACACAAAAAATCATTCAACATCAGTCTTGGTAAAGATTTTTTTAAGTGATACTTTCAGAGCACACAAAGAGCTGGAATTTTAAAAATGTGACTTGCAATCTTAACTTTGCTCAAATGCTTTTGAATGGCCTAATTATCCACAAGCCAAACCAATCTGAATACTAATGTATGAATTAAAGGCCCAAAGTAAGACAATACAGAAAACGTATTAGGAAGACGGAAGCAGCAGCATGAACAGACATAAGAAAAAAAAAATATACAAGACTTGCAACAAGATGGAAGACTGAGAGAAAAAAAAGGAATAAATATATCCTTATCTCTCTTCATACCTTTTTGGTGTTTATACATACGACTGAAAGTGTCTTACTAGACTGGAAGAGCTCAAGCTTTATTGGTGTGGCTTTCATAACAGCAGGTGGTTTATGGTCCACTAGGCAGAATGAGGGGCAATACACTCCTCAATTTCCCTGTATTAAGGCACTGCTTCCTGATTAAGTACACTTTCAGTCTTCCAGCAGGAAGGATTCCACTTGCTTCATAAATCTTGAATTAGCTGCTGTACTGGAGGTGCTTTTCTTTTGCTGTTAGAAAGCTCACAACAAAGCTGTCAGCAATAGTGCAGGCCACCAAAATATTTCTTATTATAAAACAAGCAGGAGAAATCTAGAGGAATTACTTTCTGGTGATAATTCTAAGTTGTGACTGTAAATTGCTCATTTCATTACACAGAGTTGAAAATAGTACTGACTAGGTAAGACCTCACAAACCTACCACAAAACTCACAGAAAAATGGACCACGGAAGCCTCATCAGTGACTACCCAGTTACTTTAAACCAGGTGTGCACATGTGTGTGTAACTCAGGCGTGTGTCATATATAATGTAGATATACAAAACCAGTGTATGAACAGAACGTGTATTTTATTATCTTAGACTCCTGGACTTACATAAGAATCTTGTTAGTGCATGCACAGTGCATCCAGATGCCAGATTTGTAGCTAACAACCTAGTAGGTATAAATTAATTCAACACTATTCATACTGTCATGTCTTATTATCACAATACAGTAAGAAAGAGTCTATTCAAATGGGGGAAAATAATTTTTCTATGAAAAATATGGTCTTTTACTATTAAATTTGTAAGCATTTTCAATGCACTGTACAGATCTATACATTCATGCACACACAGATGCTCTTGATACACAACTTGGAGGACTGGCACACTGAGGGCAAAAGGCTTTGCAGCATTAAATACAGGAAAGAAACTCAGAACCCTGTAGAAAACACATTTAATCCACAGAGAGAGCAATAAAGAAGAAGAGGCAAAGATGGTGCTGTGTTTATGCAGAAACAGGAAAATATTTTTCAAATGGGAAAAAGTTCAGAAAAGGCCAGCTGACCTCATGCAATTCATTCAAGCAAAGGCACAGATAATTTGATTCCCTATTGTTTTATGGGTGATTTACCAGTAACACCTTCAAAACCTCAACACTTATTAGAGAGAGAGGCTTCACGGTCCACCTGCATTGTGCAGTGGTTCTGCTGTACTATCCAAAAGGTAATGTCGCAGGGTGCGTGAGTAAGGAAGTAAGAAAGACGTAATGCTGCATCACTTACTCTAACTGGTTGTAAACAGGCACGGATGAGGCACAGGGAAGAACTCAAGAGTCCTAATGGTGCCAACTTCTGTAAGGGAAAAAAAAAAAAAAGTCAGGGTTTATCGAGTAGCTACCAAACTAAAAAACACAAAACCCAAAGGCAAAAAAGTTTCTATGACCAGCAGAAAGCTGAGTCTTACAGACAACCAACAAGAAATATCCCCAATGTAGAACAAGACATGATCAGAGGTGAGAATATGCTGTCACAAAGTCACACATGAAAAGCAATGATCCTATTAGTTTTACTTGGGAGAAACCTGAAAACAAGTCCAAGAAGATACAATGAGCAGCCTGATAAGTAATAGTTCAACAGGGAGAAGAGCAGAGCAGCAGTTTGGAATTTTGAACCTAGAACAAAATGCTAAAGGATGAGGCTACAGAACTCAACTACCAAACATTCATGACATGAAGATTTTGGGAAGTTTCCACATAAAACTTACCTTTATATAATGTTTACTGCAATGCAGGGAGCTAAATAATTTATAGATTTCAAGTCAAAATGTGAAAGTCAAAATGTGATATGGGGGGGAGCATACGCTCATAACTAAGACAGAGGGCTTATGCCAGTAACTAGACTAAACATTGCATCTGTGAAATAACCTTGCAAATACAACCAGGTGAAGTAAGAACCTCCTCAGTTTCCCTGAAGATCAAGAATTAGCTACAAAGGACTGGTCTAAACCAGCCCTGCTGTCTGAATAAAGGCCAACAAACTATTGAGGATGTACAAAACAAAAGGTTACTAACGGTGATGAAGAGAAGCAGGCAGCCTTCATCCACCACCACAGGAATTCTTTAAAAAGAGAAATGAAGACTTGAAACATTTCTAAGAGTTTTATGTGGATGACATAAATAAAAGAATGTGATAAATAACTGTAAGGATCAAAAGCAGACAGCCTGTTCACTCACACGTGCAGGAAATCGGGTAAGAAGTACTTCTGCACTACAACCCCCTTTCTCCATTTTCAAACAGCTCTTGAAGCGACAGATTTCTATTGCAGTAGTGACCAGTCATGAGGATCAGTGATTGTATCAACTGTGTGGTCAGACTGAGTCCTTGACCTAAAAGGCCTTGCATCTCAAAGGGCAAGCAAGCTGTGGCTGCTGAAGAGAGATGATTCTAACTTCACAGCTGATCAGCAGAGAGCTACAGCCTTTCAGGCTAAAAGCAACCACTAGCACTGCACTACCCAGTCTGCTAAGTAACGTCTCAAAAAAACAGTAAGTTTTTCACACATTTTAGAAATAATTATGACTGTCACAAATAGAAAGCAATGAACCTCTTAAGTTTTACTTGGGAAATACCTGCAAATGTTAAAGTGGATTTGAGAAGACATACTATGATACATCTAAAGACATATTGCTCAGTCACCTCAAAGCATGGCACCCTGTACACAGCTAGCTACTAAGAGTCCAGCCCCTCTAGGAAGGGGAAGACTTTGCCTTGTATAAGTGATCCAAAAGTAAGATTAAATTACATGTCTCATGTCACCAGGAAGAGTAGGTCCTCACAGATAATACAAAACTCTTGAAACCACTGCAGTGTCCTCAAACAGAGGCATTAGACATGCTGATCAGAAGTTCTCTTCTTATACACCAAAGCTTCAACGCAGCCCGTGCAACCACTGAAAGGCAACCACCAGCCCTGAGGGACAGAGAAGTACAGTCTCTTCACTAATCCCCCAGCCCCTGCATTTGCATTCAACTGCTGCAAAACAAAGCCTGTTGCAGTTTCTGGAACTGAAGGTTCTGCAACTTTGCCCAGGTTTTTAAAGTAAGTAGAGATGTGTTTAATGAGATGATCTACCCATGTAAGACACTCAGTGCAAAACTCTACCAGAATCATTAAATTTTCAAAGATATGGAGCTATCATATGGGCACTGCCTAGAGCATAAGACATCATATTAAACTGGCTAGAGTTTATATACATACATAAAACTCCACCGTAATAGTTTAAATCTTGATTCCACTGTCTGAGCACAGTTCCTCTAGATCAAGGTCAGCATTCAGGGTGAGAACATCAGTGCTCCACATTCATCTACATCATCAGATTAAAAAAATACACTTGTGACAACTTACTGCAGACCAACCATCTCCAGTCATCCACAATAGGAAACAAAATGCAGACAGTTGCCCAGAATTACAGCAAATCACATGTTTTGTAAATAACATTTCTCATCACATGAACATAAGCTTCTCGAACATTTCTGACTTTTTTTTTTTCCCCCTCTTTTAAGCACTTTATATATTTGCACAGACCTAAAAATTAGGGCCACAGAAACATGCCAACAGTTACATAGGAAGAAAGAAGTGGAATGGCAAAGTTGGGTTGCTAGCCCTGGAAAATCATTTGCCACCGGTACGAACTCAAAAGAAAAGTAAATTCCTCAGACACAAATTTACGATGTTTACTCCTGTGCTGAAGCACGGGTATAATTTCTGCCATTGCAGGGTGGTAAAGCTCTCTATATAAGCAGTCCTTAAAGTCACTGTTCTACAATTTGAGGTAATGTGGAACCACAAACATTAAAACCATGTAAGCAGGGTCAATTTACACAGCACCTGGAGATCCAGAATTTTAACAGACAAGAGGCCATAGTATCTGTAGTTACATCATTTCATTCCACAAACAAAGTTTTTCTTTTTGGAACTGGGAAATAATGAGCCATTCCTATTCTATATGCAGTCATTAATTTGCAAGGTTACAGAGTAAAGGCAGCATTCTTTTTTATTCCCTGATATGATTTTCATAAAAAGAACTCAAGTAAAAGACCCCTAACAAATGGAATTTCCTTCCTCTGGAAATCACGGCTTCAAAGTGAATCATTAAAAAGACTTTAAGAGAAACCATTATCAGTCTCACTGTCAGAAATGTGCTTACCATTGGTTTTAATTATGCAGATAAATGATGGGCACTGGCTCTGGAAGTGAAAAGCTGATGACAAAAATGGCCTTGGTTATGACAATAGAAAAAATTGCTACAAAACTGTTAGAACAATCATTGTTTGATTTAAATAATTTTGACAGATTGCTACATTTACCATGACAGTGTGGAAACAACAAGGTATACAGCACAAGACAACTGATAGACCCTCCTTAAGGTATCAAAAAAACACTTCCAACCCACTTGTGACATAGGGGTCTTCAGGTTTGTGTATACACATACAGCATCAATACTCCTACCAGAGCTTTTACATTTAAAAAGTCCCAATTCTCCTTTATCAGACAATCCAGAGACATTCAAATAAAAATGATGCATATTTAGTTAAGTGACATTTCTGCAAAAAATTAAATCCCATGTGACTTCTATGAGTTTATTCATCAACGTGCAACAGAGATGGTGCTTCAACCCAGTAATACCCACTCAAAGGTCAGTAGTGGCAGAAACCATTTCCTTTACGGGGTTACTCCTCCAAATGCTGCATTTTTCATGAACACTTCCTTGTCATGGAAAACTAACTGGCACATACAAGAGATCCTACTGCCAAGGTCTATTGTTCTTGACATCCTTAACTGGACATGAGTTATTTCTGCTGCCAGGGAAACCTCCTCATCTGCCTTGGAAGAATTTGTAAATGGAAATAACTGGTTTCTTTTCATTGGGCTCCTTGTTCCTAGACACAAAAATTCCAGTTAGTGACAAGTCTGAGACACTAATGAAGTTGCCCAAGATAAGACAGTAAGAGAGATACTGTCAAACCTATCTGTACCCCCTCCTGATGTCATAACCTACATATATCTCCTAATCCTCACTTAATCATATCACCTTCTCTATACTCCACTCGACAAAAAATAAATTTTGAGGGAAAAGAATTCAAAACTCAGAATGTTTTGTTCTCCAACAAATTATGTATTTTCAAGCCTAAAAATAAAACCACAGAATCTGCAACATTAAAGATCTTTTACTGTAATGTATCACGCTATCCAAAAAAAAGCTGTATCAAGCACTTAAGCTATGAATCATGGAATCACAGGATACCAGGTTGGAAGGAACTGCTTGATGTTGATGCTCTACCACTCTCCATCACTTTTGAAAGACCAGGGAGAACAGGTAAGGTGCCTGAAGACTGGAGGAAAGCCAACATCACTCCAGTCTTCAAAAAAGCAAGAAGGAAGACCCTGGTAATTACAGACTAGTCAGCCCTACCTCCATTCCTGGAAAGGTAATGGAGCATCTCATTCTGGAGATCATATCTCAGCACATGGAAGAGA
>JANHFX010016268.1:26676-47343 GCA_027560015.1 Chloroceryle amazona
GAGGTAATGGTAGCGAGGTGAAACACAGGAAGTTCCACCTCAAGATCAGGAAAATCTTCACTGTGAGAGTGACAGAGCCTGGAACAGGCTGCCCAGAGAGGGTGTGGAGTCTCCTTCTCTAGAGACTTTCAAGACCCACCTAGATCTGTTCCTGTGTGGCATGACCTAGGTGATCCTGCATTGGCAGGAGGGTTGGACTGTATGATCTTCAGAGGTCCCTTCCAACCCTTGCCATTCTATCAATCTAATGAGGCAAAAGCAGGCTGTGCCACATGTACATCATGCTATTTTCTGCTTGTATCAAATTATTTCAGTTATTCTATATCAGTTGCTCCTCTTAAGACATGTTCTCCAGACCCCTCACCAGCTGTTGAGAGAAGTACATCATTAAGAATTAAGAACTTCGACTTCTATAAACAGAGACATTCCTAAACTACTTGGGTGGACTCCAGGAATGACCAGTCTCTCCTAACCTGGTTAAAAGAGGGGTCAGTTTTTCAGATTTGCATCTACTACAGGATTCCACCAAGCTATAATAGAATCTGGTTGTCAGCTACTTATACTAGTTTTAGCTTTGAAGAGCAAACTCCAGTAATTAAGTTCTGACCTATGGATCATAATGACCAGCCTCATTTTCAGTGGTAAAGCTGGCCAGAAGCCAGAACACATCTCTGCATCCAGGCAGGAACTCTGTAAATGTCTTATATGTGGAGATATTTTTTTTCATTTGACAAAGACATTACTGTGCTAGGAGCAGCAATGTCCACCCAGGTAAAAACCTCTTGCCTTCTCTGGACAAGTTACTTTAATCCTACAGTCACAGTGACTGGCCCTGATGAACAACACTTAGAAATGCAAGAATATAATTTTACTTCATGGGGCAAAAAAAAGAACTGCTTACAAAATGGGCAAATGAAACAAGAAAAGAGGCTAAGTATTTGCACAGAACACACCATAAGAGATTTCTACAGTGCAATATTTATGATGAAAATATACTAGCAACATCAAAACTTGTTCTGTATTGAATGAAAGGGAAACATCACCATGCAGCCACCACGGCAGTGATAACAGGACATACAGCAAGTCCAGGCAGTAAATTAGTTCTCTTAGGTTTATAGGTTCCTAAAAGAATCTATTAGAATACATTGGAAGAGGGCAGACAGTATTGCTTGGTAGAGGTGGAATAAAATTAGTACATGCAAACATTCCTTACTCAGCATTTAAAACTATATATATTTACAGAAGTTCATACCACTAAAAAAGCTCAGATTATCTTAGCTTAAAGCGATACATAATTTTTAGGTTGAGAAAAAAAAATACACAAGGACATCATCATCTCCTTTTCTTAAACATTAATACCACAAGGTTGACAGTTACATTGTTCAATTTAGAAGAATACAGCAGATTTAACACCCATTCAAGTCTGTCTGTTCAGACAAACACTGAAGTAAAATTATCAGTTATTAAAACAAATGCACTATAAATATATTAACAAATGCTATCCTTAAAATAAATATCTGCAGTTAACATAGTGGAACACAGGATGTCCAGTAAGTTTTTTTAAATTCAAACCATTCTCCCTCTGCTCTCCTCTCACAAAAAAAAAAAAAAAAAAAAGAAAAAAAATAAGAAAAAAATCAGAAAAGAAAAACCACCACCACACACCAAAAAACAACACAAACCAGTTGAAAAAGTACTACTATCATTGCATAATACAATTGGTCGAAAAAAATTTATCAACTATGCAAAGTTCAGTGAACTGTAGTGCTTTGCAGATGTCTCTTACTGTAATGGGATGAGACATGCCAAAACTTTCAAGTATCATTTTCACACTGAAACAGCTGGCCAAATATTTAAAGCACACAGCACACTGTACACACATGAAAGCAAAGCTCTTGAAATTCGGTGACAAGAGCTATTCCCAAATATCCGCAAGTCCTTTGCTTCTCTGGAACTTGCCAGTTTAGAACATGAGCCCACCACAACTAAGGCAAGGATTTCTTACTGTAGCCAGGCTCAAATGTATTTAGTGGTTGGGAAGCTGAGAATGTCCCAACCTGTCATACATCCATTTACCAAAAAATATAGAAAAATAAGTTGTCCTTTTCTGAGAGGAGTATCAGGAAATATCATCCAATAGCTGATCATTTAAGTCCAGCTGGAACACTGTATATAACCAATCATCATCCTTCAAGCCAGCATCAAATGAAGGAATTTATATCTAGGTCAGAGGGGCACGTTTTCCAGAAATACTCATCAGTCTCAGCTCTTCTGCTCTCTGAATCAGTAACTTAAACTGCAAGCACTTTCTGAAAATATTTCCTATGAGCAAATACTACTATTCAGAAGCAAACGGGACAGAGGGCACCAGGTTTTCAGAACTTGCACTAATTACTCATGTCTTATTTCATCAAACCATTCTTAGAGATGTAATCTCGCTCAAGGGATGCCACAGTCTACTCCATTGCCTAGACAAACTTAATAGTTATATTTTATGATAAGCTCATCAGTGGTGCAAAAATAAAAGCTATCAAAGGCAGCCAGTCTGGTTTTCTCCCAAATGCTGCAGCAGATGCTCTGCTCTTCCGTATTTCTCCTGCTGCTTGGTTTGCTATGAGTCATCAACCATTTGGAAAACCAGCCTGTTAAGTATTTTGACAAGATTAAGAAGAAAGCATCAACAGGAGAGCGATCCTGAAACACAGCTTAAAAATAACTAGTATGTCTTCAATTAATGCTTTTCAGGAGGCCCGTTTCTACTGACGATGTATTATACCTCATTCATTTGCAGAGCTGTTCTGGCAGGAACAGGGTGTTTAAGGTAAGTCCAGATGCGTATGGTCATAGGATCCCATTACACAAGCAATTCAAGGGAACTGATGGCGCATTTAAGGCTATGAGTCTTCTGTTTCTCTAACTGCACTTAGTTCCCTGTACATGCTTACTTGCCACAGACAGTAAATGTTCAGCAGTCTAGAGAATCCTCTGCCTTCAGAGTTTTGCTTCTGAAGAAGCCTTCAGTCAGAGATCTCAGAATAGACACATTCCAAATTCACAGTACATTTACCAATGGTGACCCAAAGTGATGTAGTTTAATATACAACCACAGAACAGTTCCCTACAATTAAAACCAATTTACCTATTGAGAAGCTTTCTGAAATGACAATAGAAGCTTTCTCACAGTTAATTGTCTAACCACCCTCCACTGCAAACTCCACATTCCTTAGCAACTTGTTTCTAAAGCTTGCTTTGTATCACCTTTAATCAAAATCAGTAAGTTCGGGGATTTCCAAAATACCTGAAATAATGAGTTCCAAAATCTCCCATTTTCAAGTTCAAAATTTTTTACCAAAGGAAATGTAGCTTCACATGTGTGTGCATATCTATTTTTATTCTAAGGAAATGAAACACAAGAAATTGAGCTTTATATTGCCTCAAGGCCTTTAACCTCTTGGTTAGTTAAATCTCAAAGATATCGAAGCTCTATGAATTTAATGCAAATTGGGTAAGAAAGAGTGCCCCCCCAAATTACTGGTCCTAAACATGAGTTAGGTGCCAACCACCAGCTCATTCTCTGTCCATCCAGGCAACTGGCCAGCCAGCACATGCACGGACTAATCAAGCATTTGCCCATTGCATGCAGAGGCTGTGGCTGTTGAAATGCATTTACTGACTCCTGCCCTGCCAGCAGTTAGAGGAAAGACTTCAAAAGAGTAACTTGCTTAAAAAACTCCTTTTGCTTCAGGAGGACTTGAAGACATATCTCATGGAAAAGAAGTTGTCACTGAACAATTTGATAAATGTCTGTGCTATAAGAACAGGGTTTTTAATGCTCAATTTAATAGTAATATTTCTAAAAACCATGACATGAAAGAAAAAAATGCTATAAAACACATGACTACATGGCTACTCTAGTAGCAATTATGTAGTTTGTGATGCTCCAAGAATTTCAAAGAAAAATATTTCTAGCAAGAAATCGAGTTGACATTATTGCATTTAATTTATCTAAACACGACTTCAAAGTCATATTACAAATCCCTGTAAGACGGAGTGCTAAGGTGGAATCTATTTCTATTTTATACCTGCATCAGATATCAAGCTCATCAAGATATCAGTCAAGCTCATGCAAACACACCTCTATGTATATGGAGAGCAATACAATCCATGCACAACTTACTTCACTTGATTTAAACACTAGTTTTCTTTCCACATTCCCTGTGCACTAGGCCATACCTACTAAACACTGCTACAACCCAACACTCACACAGAATTGCTCAGAGAGGAAGGAACTATGCCAGTCATAAGGCATTTAGCTGCTAGCTCATCTTTACATAGGCACTGTAGGTTTACCCCTTTTTTCTATTCATGCACAGAAGAGAGGTAGAGACACATGAAGAATAAAACTACTAAGATTAGACACAAAACATTAGGTATAAGTATATAATAGGCTACAAGTATATAATGCTGTACAGCATGTTCTGTGACCAGATGGAAATGTCTTGCTTTAATGTCTAATTCAGTGGTAAAAGAAATACAGAACTCAATTCTTTAAACTTACAATCACGTTTTTTTAAAGCTAGAAATAATCTGGTTTTGTAATTCAAATCTGCGTTTTTACACACTGTTTAGTATTTGCAAAATATGAGTAGCAACAGAAATGCCATTAGCCATTACTCTTCTAAGACAGAGTTCTGCTCCAGCCCCAAGAGAAGACTCAGTCTCATTCACAGATGGGGATGCTATAATTTTACCACAAGGCAATTGTAACATGTTCACCTGATTCTTTCTTCTGAAGTTTCCTAACTTTATCTCTAAACCTCTAACATGAATACTTTTCCTTTTTATAATGCCCTCTACACCTACAAACCTGTCTGTATATAGGGCCAAATTTATGCCAGCTTCAGCTAGTCTGTGGGTTTCAAATTTTCAGGTGTGCCATTTCAACTAATGGAGTAAATGATATTAAATAGCTATTCGTGCAGCAAGAAAAATGTGAAGGCTCGGGTTTAATTCTCAGTTTACTAGGTAAGCAAGTTCAATCTGTCACATTTCTCTCTCACTGTCTTTAGCCCACTCAATCAGCCCCTCACCCTCGCACATATGACACAGTACACTCACTTCACACAAACTTAGTTGCACGTTACAACTTAGCCTGTCTATGAATACTCAGATCAACAGTTTCAGACGTACACAATGGGGCAAAATCTTGCTTTCCATTCTCTCCCTTCATTCCACAAAGAATAAAACGGGGCGGGGGGAAAACATCTGATAGTATAAGCAACTGAAAACAGAATTATTACAATATTCAGTATTTTATTAAAACCTTGAAAGCAGGAAATGACATGTTTTATTCTTCAGCTATGTATATATCATATGATATAACCTATTATATATATTTAAATGCACTCTGAACATTCAGTTCTACAAGCTCACACACGCTTGGTAGTTATAAAGCCATCAGATTAGTGACAGCAGTGAAAGACCAAGTGATAAATTTTCAAGTGTGTACTGGAACAAATGTAAAGCTACACACCCAGCACCCTTTTTATTCCTTCAGGCATGCTTCTTTGATTATATGATTACATACTTTATTCCTAAGAATGCATTCTTTGCCACTTGAATGTCAGGCAGCAGAAAAAAAACAGGTAATTATCATTTTAATCATCACTCTTCAAGTGATTAACTTTTACTTAATTAAAGTATTCCTGCATATCTCCTCCAGACTCCCATTTCACTCACTACATATGGTCTGCTGTGCCCAGTAAGGGTTTATACAATCTCCTTGTCAGACAGGCATCCTTTTGGACTAACCACATTTTTAACACCACCCTAATTTCAGACACAACTAAGACATCTCTCTACAGAAACTCCCAGGTGATTTGTCTTCATTCTGCCTTCATTCACTTAACTGAAATACTGCCCTAAATTGCTGATAATGCAACCAAATGTACTTGAGAGATCACTTTAGGGAATGGATCCATTTGTATTGGAGCAAAACGCCATCAGGTAACAGCACACAGAATTTTATTTGGGTTCCCGTACACTGATAGGGACTCCACTCACTTCTGCCAATAATTCTGCTCAAGCCCCAGAGTGGAGAAACAAGTCTGAAGTATAAGGGTATCTAGGGATGCTTCCTCCAGACTTAACTTTTATAGTCTGATGATGGCTGTTACTTTGTACTTCTCCAAAATCAAAGTAAGTAATCCGTAACAACTGCTACTCCAGATTTTTATTTGGTTTTGCTACAGATACCATTTTACTTCTCAGAAAAGAACCATAAATGTCGTCACCTAAATAAAACAAGCAACTTGTGATCAACCTCGGTGAAGTACAGAATTATCACACAGATGATTCAGGGGAACAGTAACATAAAAATTCTTCAGTCCAAATTAAGTCAGATTAATACTTCTGTAATCAACACTCTTCCATCAAATTACAATAGGACAACTCATCTGAGTTCAAAGCAATTCATTACATTAACCTGTTAATTTCTTGCTTCAGGATGGAAAAATACTTAAGTGTGTCCTGCTGGTCCCTAAACAACATTTCACCATGAAACTGAACTACACATTAGTATGGTTTGACAGACTGATGCCAACTGATGCCAACCCTTGCATGTTGACACTTATCTAGCATATAAGAACATGTTCCATGGTCAGAACATGTTCCATGGTCAGAAAGTATTAATTCATAAAACTGGACTAAACATGCTTCCAAAGAAGCAGAATAAAGAAAGGCATGTGTAGTTTTCACTTCTATCACTCTAAAATCACAAAGATATCAGAAAAGATTTCATCCTTCTGGGCAAAAGACAACTCTTCTCTACTTGTGTTTGACCAAGCTTATTTCTTAAGTACCGGGCAAGCAGGCATCCATCTCTTCTCTGGAGAGACTATTCTACAGCACATCCCTCTCTGGGTCAGGTCCAGATCTCATTTGCACATTTGAACTCCGCTGCCAGCTGCAAGCCAATCACAGCCCACCCTGCAGGGGAAGGCTTCCTCAAAGGACTTCTTCGTCCCATGTATCTTTGGGATTGGACTCATGACTGCAGCACAGTTTGAAGACCGACAACAACATGCAGCATGACACTAATTACAGCTGTAATACATAGTTTCATCACAAGGAAGAATGTGCCAGGGGAGGTTTCGCTTGGATATTAGGAAGAACTTCTTTGCTGAGAGAGTTATCAGTCAATGGAATGGGTTGCCCAGGGCAGTGGTGGAATCCCCATCACTGGAGGTGTTTAAAAGAGGATTAGGTGGGGTGGAGTGCTTAGGGATACGGTTTAAGGAGTAGAGTTGGTAGTGTTAGGTTGATGACTGGACTAGATGATCATACAGGTCTTTTCCAATCTATACATTTCTATGATTTGCTGAGTCTATACTTCCCTTCATCCATTGGACTGCAGACAAGTATGGGCATTTGCCACATAGCTTAATGCTGCTTAGAAAAAAGTTTCACAATATAGAATGAAAATTTCAATAATGGACTATGCATTTACTTTCACAGATCTTTTTTTTTTTCCCCCCGAGAAAGGTTAAAATACCCAATGGTTATTGAGGTTATAAAATGCATAAAATTCTCATCTCCTGTTTGGCTTATGACATTGTATGCCCTATCCTATTATATATTTGTTGGAATATAAATATAAATTTGTAAATAAATTTTACACTGGATATTTTAATTATCAACATAAATATTGCATCACTTTTTAATTGTCCTAAGTTCTTGGCCTGTTTTGATACCTTGTTGTAGTGAAAGCCACAGGTTAATTACATTCTGCATGAAGACATATTTGCAAGTGTCAAATTTGTATGCTTTGCTTGAAATTCATTTCCATTTAACACTGCAGTCACCTTTCCACCCACAATTAATGATAATAACTTTATTAGATACGTGCTTCCTCTCTGGACCCAATTAAAACACCTGTTTCATGAGGATTTCTCTATTATTTTCATATTAATTTGGCCGCAATGTTGTCTGCAAAATATAAATAACTTTTAGACATCTTGACCAACTTCTTAATCACAGAACTACTTTATGATTTCATTTAATAATGAAAAGTAAAATTCAATATAGGAAATTAGAAACCTGTGTGTAAAGAGGAAAACAATACATCTTGTTTAAAAGAGATTAAACTTACTGTCATCAAAGAACTGAAGTGGATAAAAGTTTTGAATTGTAGTATCCTAAAATTCTTAGGGTTTGCATGATAACAGCTACAAGCAAGAAAAAGAAGATACTCAATAGTATTGTAGATAGCAGTAGTGTTTAAAGGAGGTGTCTGCACTGGTGTACACTCCCGCTATCGAATTATCCGACAGACCAGTATATATAGCACTGATTAAATGCTGTCTTCAGCTACCAAACTGAAAAAAATCAATCAGACACTTGTGTAACTGGTAGCACTGCTCCAGAATCACAAATACTTGATGTTAAGATTTTCTTGTTCTTGAAACAAAGTGCACTTAAAGTACGAAACTAAATTCAGTGTCTTTCTTTCTCATAAAAATAAATAAAATTGTCTAATTGCTGACAGACTGCACCCTTTACCATTTAATGAGAGGATCTGAACTTATCTATCCCACAATCACAATATAACTTCACACACTACAGAGAAAGCTATTTTGTGAAGGCAAGACATTCTGTTTCCAAGGTAAGCTCATGACTGTGCAATAAAACAGAGTAAGACCTGAACTTCTCTGAATGCATCAGCATTTTCTTTCCTACGGTGCAACTTACCCTCCTCTTACCTCTGTATTTGCAGAACACGAATGCACTAAAATCATGCAAAAATCAGAGGCTTTTTCTCCCTCCCCTGTATGGGCAAAAGAGGGTGCGACATCCAAAATCCAACAGTAATAATTCAAGTCACAGCCCTTAGCTGTGAACACTGCCTGCTACTGGGCTAGACCCACATGCCTGACAGAACATCAGCAAAAGCAGTTTAGGAAAACACACCTAGAAGGAGGGTGCCAAAGCCTTGGGCACAAGATGAATGTCTCACAACAAGCCATTTCTGAACAAGTTCTCTGCTTAGAACCTTTATCTGGAGGGCACTTCCACTCCACCACTTCCCTCAGGTAGCCTGTTTCAGTACTTGACAACCATTTCAGTGACAAAATATTTCCTAATATCTAATCTAAACTTCCCTGGTGCTGCTGCAGGCCATTTTCTCCTCTCTTGTCCTACTGTTACATGGGAGAAGAGACTGAACCCCACCTCACTACAACTTCCTTTCAGGTAGTTGCTGAGAGTGAGAAGGTCTCCCCTTAGCCGCCTTTTTTTCAGACTAAATAGCCCCAGTTCCCTCATCGTCTCCTCCAAAGACTTGTGTGTTAGGCCATTCACCAGCTTCATTGCCCTTCTTTGGAGATGCTCCAGGACCTCAATACGCTTCTTGTAGTAAGAGGCCCAAAACTGTACCCAGTCCTCCGTGTGCAGCCTCACCAATGCCAAGTACAGGGGGACAATCATTTCCCTAGTCCTGATGGCCACACTATTTCTGACACAAGCCAGGATGCTTTGGCCTTCTTGACTAACTGGGTGCACTGCTGACTCATATTCAGTGGTTTTCATGTTGTTCTCTGTGGTAACAGGTATTTCCTAACAGCCTGAGCACTGTTGTCAGAGCACCCAAATACTGGGTTTACACCAAAAATTACCTCTGCCTTATCAACTCCAGTGACCATGATGAAAGCATGTGATGCTGCATGCACCTAGAAGTCAGTACCCCCAGGGTGGTATATCCAGCTATCTTGATTTTAATTGCTCTCAGACTTTTTTACTGGGATTACTTATCCCATACATACCCAAACCCAAGTTTTTTTCAGTTACACTAAGTGATTCAGATACATTAATTGCAATATAATTAGATACTTCTAATCAGTTAAATACTAATTGAAGGTCTTGAAAGCAAGAGTTACAGATTTTTCTAATGAAAAGCCAAACAAAAGACAAAAGCAGGCCTTTTTTTTTTTTAGCAGCTACTTTAGACGCCACTCTATGATCTTCTTGCTAAAAAGAACATTTTACATTATTTTCTCACAGAAGGTGTCCAGTCAAAGAGCACTGTGGGTTTAAAATAATGGATATCTTTAAAATTATAAAAATTACCTCTAAGGAAAGGACTTGCCCTGAAGAATTTAATGGAAATTAAACAGTATTACAATTATGAACTGCGAGAAGAAAAAATGCAATCGAGATCTTCCAATAAACAACTATACAGTGTATCATTTTGTCAGAAGCCTATTTTCCTAACTTAACCAAACAGATCTAAAGCAGCAAATGTAGTATTTTAATAGTACTGCACATGCTACCAACATACGGACCGAAAGTGATTCATTTCACTTCCATTTGCATTTATACAAACTCACTTTTAATATAAAAGACTTATTCCCAAAATGCACGGGCATACAAGAAAGCAGAATCTCAGTCTAGAAAGTTCAGCAATTTAAAAGTGTATCATTACGCCTTTCCTTTCAAGTTTCAATTATTTGTATGGCCATAAAACACCTTGAAACTGAGACACGTGTTGTCATCTTCTGACAAATATTCCCTTAATTATTACACATTCGAAAGCATCCTCCATTTGCTCAGTAGCACTTCAACTGAACAGCAAGTTTCTCACACCTTTGAAGAGAGAGGAGGAAGAAAAGGGACAGTATTGCCATTTACAATATCTATGCATTCCTTTCACAGGAAAATGAAAGAGAGCCATCTGAAATACAGGCAATATGCATTACTGTATTAAAGATATAAGATTATTTCCTTCAGGATCACTCGAAGTTACTCAAATGCATGATGCTGTGCACCAAGTGTACCTCTGACAGCATTTGTCTCTTTCAATCAGAAATAATACAAACTGTGTATGTCATCCTCTTTGGCTTTGTAGGTCAAAACCAATAGTGTTATTATAAATAATACAGAGACAAAAGACTTCTATTTTAATAGCACTTTTCCTGAATAGATATCAATATATTTTTTAAAATACCTATAAAGGCATTATTATCATTTCAATGAACACAAAAAGCAAGACAATGAGAATTAAACCAACTATAATATTACTCAGCAGAGAAAGGATATATTCATACAATTCTGAAGCATTATGGTAATAAATCTAGCACACTATTCACTAATTTATTAAGAATAATCACATCGGTGTTAAAAGATACTCTGGATTTACTGGCATACCACGTCCCAGAATCCAACAGTATTTTTACATGCATAAGTCCTTGTTATTTCCTGTAAGTCTATTTTTAAACTGAAAGCTCTTACATTAAGCTTACAGAACACAGACCTGTGTCACAGCAGAATCTCATCTGGTTCCAAGTAATAAAGTACACTGTGCCTTTACAGAGTTAATTGCCTGCTACATCTGGTATTTCTGCTCTAATGTAAGGGCAAAAACAATTCCAAGACCAATGTGCCTAATAACCAGTTTTTCCTTTTCAGCAGTCTCTTTCAGTCAGCTTTGATTCCGTGTATATTATTAAAGAAAAGACTTACTCCAGCAGAAAGGCACCTAGATTGGTGTGTTGTATTTCATAAATGGGGAACTTTGCTCCTGAACTTTTCTAACGTGCCATAAATTCATAAGCTTTCAAGAGGTGCAAATGCACGTAAAATGGAGTAAGAATCCCACTGTCATGTAGATTCATCAGTGGCTTGTTGGAAGCACCCAGCTGTGTACTTGTCCACACCAGACATGTGCAGTGGGACATCAAGGTTTCCAAAATCGCAGCGTAATCATCAAACAGAAAAAGGACAGCAAACTTACACTAAGCTACATCAAGGACCTTCTGCTATCAAGGCACCACTGAATCTTCCCATGCCGAAGATGAGGACAATAGAAATTACTGGAGCAATCAGAGGCACCTTCACAGGAAGCAGTGCTGGATTAAATCCTGGGCAATATTCAGTACAGGTCTGAGAGTCAGAAGAAAACTCCATGTACGTTAGACTGTGCATGGAGGTGAGAAGTGACACATTAGCATGACAAAGAACTTCAAAGATTTTATTAAAAATACCTGTATATCTCTTTACAGATACCTTTAATGACCAGACTGAAATGAAATTCTGAAGTCGTATCCTATTTCCCCACTCTTCAGACATGTGGATTATTTTTTTTTATTGAGACAAATAAAAAAAAAAGTTGTTCCATGTCAGTAACCTTCAAGTATTGAAAAAAGGAGTTGACTTTACAGTTGACTGTAAGGAAGTAAATTTTCTTCCAAATATATCCAGCATCAAATGAGTAAATTTTCTATTAGCATATTTTTCTTGAATCTCTCTCATCATAGAAAGACAAGAAACAAAAAGTGTAATGGAGCAAACATAATGCAAAATTCTTCACAGCACACTACTTTCCAAGAAGCAATATTAAAATGTTTTTAAAAACAACGCAGAATAATGAAATTGCCTCTCACCCTCCTCCCTCCCACAAAGCACCCCAGGAATAACCCAAAACAGACACTTGAAATTGTGTAAAGCCAAGTGGAAAGGGGAGGGAAAATTAAAAATAAACTTAAAAATCACAAGACATATTAAAAGTCTTCCTTTGTTCTATTCTCAGAAGTGCAGTTGATGGGTGTTGCCTGGATACATCTCCAGCACCATTTAAAAAACAGCACCAAGTAAGGCACTGGCAAAAACCACCAACTTGAATCCTCCATGCTCCTGACAGATGAAGGCGGCATTGTGCACAGGACACTTTTGTTCTCTATCTAACCTACACACAGAGAATCATTAGAATGGTTTGGGGTGGAAGGAACCTTAAAGATCATCTAGTTCCAGTCCCTCTGCCATGGGCAGGGACACCTCCCACTAGACCAGGTTGCTCGAAGTCCCATCCAGCCTGGTCTTGAACACATCCAGTGACAAAGCATCCACAACTTCCCTGGGCAACCTGTTCCAGTGTCTCTCCATCCCCAGTGTGAAGAGCTTCTTCCTAATTTCTAGTCTAAAACTACCCTCTTCCAGTTTGAAGCCATTAACCCCCATTCAGATACTGGATGGCTGCTATATAAGGGCTTACCAGAGCCTTCTCTTCTCCAGGCTGAACAGACCCAACTCTCTCAGCCTGTCCTTGTAGGACAGGCATTTTAGTCCTCTGATCATCTTAGTGTCCCTCCTCCAGACTTGCTCCAACGCATCCATGTCACTCTTACGTTGGGGGCTCCAGAGCTAGACACAGTACTCCAGCTGAGGTCTCACAACAGTGAAGCAGAGGGAGGTAATGACCTCCTTCGACCTGCTGACAACACTTCTTTTGATGCAGCCCAGGATGCAACTGGCTTTCTGAGCTGAGTGCACATTGTCAGCTGTTCATACATGGAGCTTTTCATCAACCAGCACACCCAAGTCATTATCCTCAGGACTACACTCAATCCATACTTTGCGTAGCCTGTATTTTTGCTTGAGATTGCCCTTACCCAGGTGCACCTTGCACTCGGCCTTGTTGAACTTCATGAGGTTGGCATGGGCCCATCTCTCAAGCCTGTCACAGTCCCTGTGACATCCCTTCCCTCCAGCCTGCCAACTGCACCACACAGCTTTGTGTCATCAGCAATCTGCTGAGGGTGCACTGGATCTCACTGTCCATGTCACCAACAAATATGTTCAACAGCACTGGTCCCAGTAACAATCCATGAGGAACACCACTTGTTACTGATTTTCACTTGGACATGGAGCCATTATCTGTAACTCTGAGTACAACCATCCAGCCAATTCATTATCCACCAAGTGGTTAGAGACCAGCATGTTGTGCAGAACAATGTCAAATGCTTTTCACAACTCCAGGAAAATGACATCAGATGCTCTTCCCTTACCCACCAACACTTTAACTCCCTTGTAAAAGGCCACAAAATTTGCCAGGCACAATTTGCCCTTGGTGAAGCCAGGTTGGTTGCCACCAACCACCTCCTTGTTTTCCATGTGCCTTAGCAAAGTCTTCAAGGGGATCTGCTCCGCGATCTTGCTGGCCACAGATGTGAGACTGACTGACTTGTAGTTGCTCAGGTCTTCCTTTTTTACTTTTCTGAAAATGGGGGTTATGTTTCCCCTTTTCCAGACAGTGGGAAATTCACCAGCCTGCCATGACTACTCAAATATAATGAAAAGCGGCTTAGCAACTTCATCTGCCAGTTACCTCAGCACCCACATTTACCTCAGAAGCATAAGCCGACAGAAAAACCTCATCACAAAATCCTGGGGTCAGTCAATCAAGCCTTCAACAGCCTCTAAGAAATAAAGTTTGGGTCTTTAGGATCAGGTTCTGCTCGGCACCTAACTTTAAATCCTGAAGTCATCAGGACCACAGGTGTGCCTCAGGAAACAGAAAATTTCTGATTTCTTCCCTCTTGTCCCTGAAACTGAAATTCAGGGTCCTTGTAAGGCATTCAAAGAACACCACTATCAACAGCTAACAAAGACTGTTAATCTTATCTTTCCTTTAATTTGCCCTTTTCCCTTCTTCCAATGGGAAACTGGAGAAAAATACTAGTTACATCATGTCAAAATGCTTTGCTCTTTGTTCTATCAAAGCACTTTGAGAATTTCTGAGAATGGTGGAGGGACCAGAACTACAGCAGCAGACTATCACAGGGAGTTTAAATCTCTGTCAAGTGCTGCCAGTAATGTATAAAATTGCTTTTAAAAATTCAGTTAATTGTTAGAATAAGACCTTTTGTATTCATGCAACTCAATAACATTTTCAAATAAAATAGTTATTAAGCACCCTTTGTGTTCCTTTGCATTCAAAGATTTCAAAGAAAAGGACAACAGTAATGTCTTCTCTAAATGATCCTCGCCTGTTACGACTTACTGCAGCTTCTCTTTTACACATATGCTTACAGTAAGGCAAATTTCTAGGAAGATAATAAAAGAAATGGTAAGGGACTTGGTCTCATTCTCTAATGAGACTTCTTCCTGGACTACAACACAAAGACTTGAGCAAAATGTAGCAGACTCTTCATTTTTATGTGGTGACTACTATCATATTCATTTTGATGCAATCACATTATTTACCAACTGTTCTTTGTTTAGCCAAAATAGATTTTCTACATAGTTCATTTGGACACTTGAGACAAATAAGCTATTTATTCCTGTCAGTTTAATGTTTCAGCTACTAGAATTTTTAAAAGAAAATCTTTTCCATGAGAAAATGTGTCCCCAGATATTCTCTAATGTAATATAGTTCTGAATAATGGTATCTTGGTTTATTGCCACCTTTTAAAAAAAACCAAAATTACTTATGTTCTTTCCTCTTTCTCAAGGTCTTAGTTCAGAATACAAGAGCTTTAAAAATGCTTAATGCTGCATATCAAAACTAACTTTGACAAACAACTGTCCCACATCAATATATTCCTAGGATTCACTTAGGAGAGGAAAACACATCCTTACGATGGTATGTTAGAGAGTCATTGATTGGTCTGGTTGGGAAAGACCTTCAAGATCATCAAGACCATCCATTAACCCAGCACTGCCGGGTCACCACTAAACCACGTCCCTAAGAACCACATCTATAGGGCTTTTGAACACTTTCAGGGATGGTGACTCACCACTTCCCTCAGCAGCCTGTTCCAAGGCTTGACAACCCTTTCAGGGAAGAATTTTTCACTACTGTCAAGACTAAAACTCCCCTCACACAGCTTTAATCCATTTCCTCTTCTCCTATTGCTTGTTACTTTGGAAGAGACAACCCCCCACCCAACTACAACCTCCTCTCAGGTAGTTATAGAGTGTGAAAAGGTCTCCCCTGAGCCACCTTTTCTTCAGTCTAAACAACCTGAGTTCCTAGCTGCTCCTCATAAGACTAGACACTTCTGGTGTTCTCTAGACACTTCACCAGCTTTGTTGTGCTTCTTCGGACACATTCCAGCACCTGAGTCCCCTCCTTGTAGTGAGGGGCCCAAAACTGTGGTGTGGCCTCACGAGTGCCAAGTACAGGGAGACAATCGCTTCCCTAGTCCTGCTGGCCACACTACTTCCAATACAGACCAGGATGCCACCTGGTCACACTACTGTACTCATGTTCAGCCAGATGTTGACTAGAACCCCGAGCTCCTTTTCCATCACACAGCTTCCCAGCCACTCCTCCCCAAGCCTGGAGCACAGTGTGGGGGTTTTGTGGCCCAGTTACAGGACCTGGCATTTCACTTTGTTGACCCTCACACCACTGGCCTTGGACCATCACAGTTTTTAATCACTTTAAAGAAGAATCAGGGCCCACAATACACCACACAACGAGCTACAATAGAAGGGTTTTATGAAACGTATTTGATATGTAGATGAGAAGAGAGAAGCATTATAAATAATGAGAACCTGATTTGACATTTCCAATTAAAGACTATTTAAAAATAAATCAATGACTATGTAATTGAGGCAGCAGTCTGATAGAAAGCAGCAAACTAGAAAGTCAACCCTCAGGCTTGGCAGGAGCACAGCCAGGAGACCATGCAAATAACAGAATAGCCAGCAATTATGTCTGGTTTCTTACCAAAAACCTCAGGACAACCTTCTTATAAAGCTGCAGCTAGAAGGGGGTGTCCGTATTTCAAATAAATACATACAATGGAAATTGAAAGGTTTAACCACATCTGAAAAAACTTCTGCTGGATTTATTTTAAAATATTTCTATCTTTGGACACTACATAATTTGTAACTTATGTTAATAGGGTAATATTATTGTCCATCACCACTTCAATTATTATGCAGAAGTGATTTATATGTGCAATTATTAAAATGTCATACTACAGATATAGCATTTTACAGCATACAAAGATGTTAATTAATACATCATATATGGAGTCCACATCCTGCACTCAGTGTACAATCACCTCAAACAAGCAATTTCCTCTTTGCACATTGAGATTTTGTCACAGCCAGAGCTGTGCTACAATCTGAGTACTACTGAAGCTCAGTGCTGTGTTCCCTACCTTGTCACATTCAGTCACCTCACTTGTCCAAAACACACGATACAATGCAATTCATAACATACAGAAGGGTTCAGTACAACCCATGTTAGCTATTGCATATTAGAGTGAGAATTAAGAGCAAGCTATCACCTTTTAAAAAAACCTGCATGGGTCAAGAAATACTGAGAATACATTGACAAGGTATAAGGTTGTTCAGGCAAAATTTAGTGTTGAGTAAACAAGAGGCCAACAGACAAGCTAGTGTGCATTTCTTTCTAAGGATGAAAGAGTCCCAGTTTCTCTAAGGTGCTTGCATACCCTTGCAGTTTGCACTGTACTGTCATTGTTCAATAGTTTTATAACATTAGAGAAATTTCTGAGCTTTTTTCTTTTCTCAGACACACCAAATGGGTGAGAATGTATTTTGGGAGTGAATTCAAGAAAGTCTGCATAACTCTGACACCTCACCTTATAGATGCGATTCTAGTCCCCATATTGTTTTACTAGTATTGAAAAAATGCAAAGATGATATAAAATTACTTGATTTATAAATCTCTTACCCAATTATTAGCAGCAATATCACTCAAGGCTTACTTTTATGTTTTCAGGTGTATGGATTTAACTTTGACGGTCTACCCAACATAATTACAGCATTGGCTCAAGCAAGCATAACACTTTCTTTCAAAGCTGTTTAAGTTGATTGTTAGAATCCTTAAGATGGATATTTAACAACTACAGTATGAAAGTGGTTTATACTAACAGAGCTTCATTATAGCAGACAGATGGTGGATAGACCAAATTTCAATTTTGATTATACCTTCCTTACTCAGTTTCTTATGCAAATTCCACCGAATGCTGGTTTTTTGCTTAATAGTTTCCCAGATATTTAAAATTCCATTACTAAGCTGAAGTAAATTCAGAAGAAAATAATTGCCTAAATTGTCCTCACATTTCTGTCCTTTACACTTTTCTATAGAGCTTCTTTGCTGGGGCATAGCTTTGTTTTTCTATTTAAAAATGCAGCAACCTAATCAATAAACTATTTGACCTAAAGGGGGTGAAGGGTATGGAATGAACTAAAAAATAAGTAAATAAAAATTCCCAACAGCAGCATTAGGAGTAAGAGACCTGGTCTTCAAGTTACTCTTCCTTCTCTGTCCCTCATATAAATTTTCAAGCAAGTCCTTATGCTCTTATCTTTGCCACAGCAAAGAACACAAGTTAACTGACTACACACTACAGTTTCAGGCATATTCAAGTGACCATAACATATGCCTGCTACAAGAGGCAGCACGCACTAAGCTTTGGTGTTCTACTTTTCATGCATATATGTGTGTATATCTATCTATATAGATAGACACACAAAAAAATAGTCATCCAGCTCTCAACGTGGGAAATGGAATACACTAAGATTAGAGATGAGAAAATGGTAAAGAATATGTTCAAGGTATGAGATTCCCGATCTGAGAAGCTACAATACTGTGCTGTGAAGGAGACAGCAAATACATAATACTTTCATACCAAAGCTAGAGGACTGCAGAATCAATCATTTTCTCAAGATATTTTAAGATTACTGTACTACAAAAAGTACAAGAGTAATGCACACACAGGCAAATGCGACTTCCCAACAGATGAATATCTCTGATAAAGGAAAAAAAAAAAAGCTACAACCGAGTCCTGTGTAGAACAGACAGTGAATGATAATAGCATTTTACTCAAACCTAAGTCAACAGCACTCACTGATGCACAACACAAATAAAGGAGGGCAAAGGATGAGAGAGAAAAACACAAATCAAATTAATACTGTACTGTTAAAATTGAATTTTAATTGGGCAAATATTTTTTCACAGTCACTTTTGTGCAGTCAAGTTATTCACCCAAGTGATGACTGCTTCTCTTCACAAAACTCTGAAGGTACGGACAAAGAACTGAAAGCAATTCTAAGCTATAGTCAAAGTATGCCCTTTATATCCCAATAAGCATTCCACAAGTACAAACTCATTCTAGCTAATTCTTAAAATTCCATGATGACAGACATTGCCTGGAACCTTAAGACACTACCACGACTGGCATTTTACTAGTGCTCTAGCTAACCCAAAAGGCAGATTAACAAAACACATTTTATCATAGAATAGTTTAACATTGTCCCCTTAAGGATTCTATCCATTAATTAGCTAATGATTGAGGAGACTTCTCATTTTTTTAATCAACAAAATGATATTCTCAACTGTTACTCCAAAGCAAAAAGGAATCAAGGAAGGGAGGATATAAAAAGGCTGTTGGGCTTCACTGTTTAGTACCTTGGTAACTTCACATTTTACATTTTCTGCACATTTCTAAAACCATAGGTTCAACAATCCACATACAGAATAACAGTCATTTCAAGATTTAAAACAGGAGAAAGCTTAAAGTAAGGCATCAGTGACACTTTCTCCTTCTTTGAAAAGATCTTGTACCAGCTACCCGATTGTTTGTTCTTACAGAGAAATACATCCAACTGTACAAAAAAAATAGAATTAAAATTCACTGAAAATAAGCAACTTTTGAGGTGACAAAAAAAGAAATGCCATGGCTTTTCTGAGTTCTGTGGGACTTGAGGAACTGGTAAACATTAAGCTGGGCTTGGTGGATAGGACAAGAGCATAATACCTATCTCACTAACATTTGTCTATAGCTGACATTTTCTCAAACCCTAAGAATCTTGGTCGTTCCTTTGTCTCTCAGTTGTGATTGTAATAGGATGACACAGCTGTTGCCATTTACAGATGTGTGTATTACCTACAGTTCTGATAAGAGCATGTGCTTGAACTGGAGATCTCCAAACATGGAGAAAGAAAATAATGTTTTTTATAAATAGTAATTCCTTTCCAGCGGAACTTTCAACTTCTAGCATTTATCATACTCCTACTTCAAACACACAATGCAGAACAAGGCACAGTAAGAAATTAGCATCTACTTCTTGTACAGCTTACTCAGAAGTGCAAGCAGACTTAACAGAGGGTTTTAGCAAAGCAAGAAGAAATGTGACTACAATACGCTTCCCAGTTCATGAAGTTCAGTTTACAAAAGCACATTAAAAACTGAAAAGCCAAACTATTCAGAAGTTAAGCCACACTCCCTTGAAGGCTTTCTTTCCTAATGTCTTTCTGCAGTCCCTGTGGCTTGCAGGCAGTTCTAAAAGTGACTATAAGATATGCCATACACTTGTAACTGCTTCAGGAAGTGTAGGTCATTTGCAATGAGAAATGCTTTGGTGCTCAGCGTACATGTGCACAGCTGCAGCAGAAGATACCTTTCATCCCCAGGAGCTCACACCTTTAACATAAATACACAGAACGCAGGAAAAGTATTCACCTAAAAATAAAGGCTTCACTATAAAGCTCAAGAGCTCCAAGAAGATTCCAGAGGAGTTTCTGAAACTAAACTTGGCATCATGTGATTCCTTCCAATACCTACCTTTTCTTACTGGCCAGATTGGTTTTGGAATATATAACAGCTCTCATCCCACTTCACCTCAAGTTTTATTTCACCTTCTGCTCTGATTTAGAAGAAAACTTCTGGAGTTCCTCTGCACAGCTACTACAAAACCAAATCTGAGCAGAGTAGCAAACAAAGCAAAAATTAAAACAAAAATTCCAGTTAAGCTGAAAAAGAATACACTCACAGCAAGAGAGGCTAACAGCATCAGAGCATCTGTTAGGAAGAACATGGCCAGCATGTCCTTCCCTTCTGCTCCACTGTAGTG
>JANHFX010016269.1:0-15058 GCA_027560015.1 Chloroceryle amazona
CATAGAGAGTAGAGAATACACAGTTTTGCTTCTAACCACATAACGATAAACTGGTCCCGGCCCCTCTAACTATGACAGTTTTGTGGTTTGTTTGTTGTTGTTGTTGTTATTGGTGGTTTGTTTGTTTTTTTGTTGGTAGTGGTTGTTTGGGTTTTTTTTGCTTTGGTTGGGGACCAACCTGATGGTGGACATTAGGAAAAGGATAATCACTATGGGGATGGTTGGTTACTGTAATAGGCTCCCCAGGGGAGTGGTAACAGCACCAAGCTTGTCATATAGTTAGGTTTAGGTAGTTCTGTGAGAAGCAGGGAGTTGGACTCATTGTTCCTTATGGATTCCTTCCATCTTGAGATATTCTATGGTCATATGCATCCCTAGGCTTAGATATGACAACATGTTACTGGACAGGTCCAGGCCTGAAGATATATACAGGCAATAGGCCAGCAGATGCCTTTGGAAAGAGAATCACCAAAGAAAGGCAAAACTGAAAACAGTGGTTGCGGTAGGACCACTCTCGGATGAAATAAGCTCAGATAGGCTAATGTACTCAATACTACTTTGACAGGCCTGCAATCAGGGACTGGAAGAATAACTCAGACAAGCAAAAAATACTCAGGTAAGAATTTTTACTTCAGGAGATTAAGTGATAGCTATTAATTATTAGCCACTGCAGAGAAAAAAATAGCTAACCTATCTGATTACGCCAATAGCTTAATCTGGTTTTTAAATGAACTTTTTTTTTGGTGAACTGGTGAACAGTAATGTTTTAAATATTTTTGTGTTGGAAATAATTGAAAAGGTAATTTCAAAAACTTCTTGTAAAATTATATATAGATACCCTTCTTAAATATGAGTTCTCATCACAAAGACATATAACTTTCTCTTAACATACCAAAGTTACAAACTTAAGATGACACTTAAATAGCAAGTATATAGTGTAAATAGAAGTTGTATGGCACAGATAGAATATTTTGGGACAGAAAAATGTATTTGACCTGGATGAAGGAACAGAGTGTAACTTCAGAAAGCTTGCTGATGATAGAAAACTTGGGAGGAGTGGTTGTTACATGGAAGACTGTGCTGCTAGGCATAGGCTGGACAGATGGGAGAGTTTGTCAGAGAAGAACCTAATAAAGTTTAACAAGTGCAAGTGTAGGGTCCTGAACCAGGGGAGGAATAACTCCATACATCAGTAGAGGTTAGGGGTTGACCTGCTGATAAGTAGCTTGATGGAGAAGGACCTGTGAGTCCTGCTGGACAGCAAGTTAACCATGAGCCAGCAATTTGCCCTTGTAGCCAAGTAGGCAAATGGTATCATGTGGTGCATTAAGAAGAGTGTGACCAGCCAGATGAGGGAGGTTCTCCTCCCCTTCTGCTCTGCCCTAGTGAAGCCACATCTGGGCTCCCTGGTTCAAGGGAGGCAAGGACCTCCTGGAGAGAATCCAGCAGATAGCTATGAGGATGATTAGGGTAAGGAGCATTTCTTTTATAAGGAAAGGCTGAGACAACTGGGTCTGTGTAGCCTAGAGAAGACAAGAGTGAGAAGGGTTCTTATCAATGCTTTTATATATATATAAATATATATATATATCTCAATGTTGGGTGTGTTGGATGTCAAGAGGTTGGGGCCAGACTCTTTTCAGTGGTGCTAGTGATAGGTCAAGGGGCAACAGTCACAAAGTGGAACACAGGAAGCTCCACCTAAACATAAGGAGAAACGTCTTTACTTTGAGGGCAACAGAGCAGGGGAACAGGCTGCCCGGAGAGGTTGTGGAGTCTCCTTCTCTGGAGGTATTTAAAAGCCATCTGGATGTGTTCCTGTGAAATCTGCTCACGATGGTTTAGCAATGGGTTGGTCTAGATGATCTCCAGACCTGTGCTTCAATTTCAACCCTTATTATTCTGTGGTTATGTTAGGTTTCATCTGAATATGGCCATAGAGGTAAACATGGGCACTGTGTTCCCTCACTTTATTGCAAATCTCATTTACACTTATAACATCACTGTATTTTTTTAAAACTTACATTACCTTGACCACAGAGGCATTGTAATGAGAATAAAAAAACTGATGTAAATGAATATTCTCCTATAAATGGGAAATAGACTGGAGTATTCCAGAACTGTGAAGATACACCTAAGGTCAGGTGGTCCCTTAAAAAGTAATTTGGCTATGTTTGAGGGACTCACAACCTGAACATGACTAGTAAATGCCACCAGCCTGTTAAGAGAAAAAGGACTCTCAAATGCTCTTTGCAAAGCAGAAAGGGATTGATTCACAGTATGTTAATATGCTCTGGTTTTAATACTTGCCCTTTGTTTATCTCAGTGCTCAGTTTTCAAAAACACCAAATTTGCCCTGGAATGAATGCCAGGTATTTTATCTGAACCTTTTCAGTTGTCCTACCATCTCATCCTGAATTTTGTCTAAAGAATAGAAACGTGGGTAGGCCAGAAGGAGGAGCCACTGGCTTCAAGCATTAGAAAGTAATTCTGATGCTGGTTGCAAGACAAACCACTAAAAGGCAAAGCAACAGCTTCAGATCTTGCTTCTGGTCTTCATTGTCCAAGATCTCACTGTCTAGGGAGAATCCAGTTTCTGGGGCTTTTGTGTATAGAGTAGTAAATTTCACTCTGTGTCATGAAATATGGATATGTTTTAATTTTCTCTGTGGTCCAAAATTCTGGCCTTGGAATGAGTATTTTACCCATATCTTGTTAGCTAACGGAATTTTTTATCTTCCTGGAGAGAAGTATTTTAGTGATGACTTGATACGAAAAGACTTTTAAAATAGGTAAATTCCATTTAAATTATGTTTCATAACTTTATATCATTAATTTTTAATGTAAAACATAAGTTGATTTTTTAATAGGTCATAAATTTGTGATTTATTTTTAAATCTTTTTCTCCTCCTTCAAATAGAAGTTTTGTTTGAAATGCATGATTCAGCAATGGATTTTGCTGACACGAAATAAAAATGGAATTATATTTATGCAAAATCATGCAGGCATAACTTTAAAAATGTGCTTCACATTAAATGCCTCCTCAAAATTTTTACCATCATGAGAGACTAAACAGTCTGGGACCTTGGGGCTCTGAAGAAGCAGCTTTTGCTCTTCTGTGACAGTTATTCAAAACATAGCTCGAGGAGGACAGCTTTCGGAGTTGGACAAGTAGACCATGACAGCTCTTCCCTGGGGTTTAAATATGCAGTACTGACATGAATACAAAATCCATTGTTATTGCTGACCTACTCTTATCCCTTAGATTAATGAACACCATCACAGCACTTTTATTTTGTACCTTAATTAAGTAATGATCTCTGGGGGCCAAGTGCTGTATATGTAAAAGTAGTATTGACCTCAATGGGAAGGAGCAGTATGTACTTTTCTCAAGGCAGAGGAGGTGATTAAAAAACAAGAGAAATTAACTGAGACGTGGGAACCTAAATTTAATCTTGGTCAGCATACCACCCTCTCTTCCATCTTACTCTTGCCCTGAACGCCTCTTCAGCAAGGATTGTTAGAGGGAAAACATAATAGTAACTGGAGCTTGCTGTGCTGTCCTGTGCTAACTAACAATGTCAGTCTAATTTGAGACTGCTGGTGGTGTAGTCTCTCTCTGGACAGTAGTTTGCTGTCTTGTTCAGATCTTACCCTTCCGGGGGTTGATGCTTCCTGTTAATATTCACAGCACAATGATTCTCAAAAATGCAGAAAGATTTAGTCACTGGGGAACTTTGAAATTGCCTCCAATCTTTATAATGGTTTGTATCATTTAATACTGTGATGCTTTAATATTGCAATAGCATGCACTTTATGTAAAATATTTTGGGGAAAAAAAATTCATTATTTTAATCTATTGGTTGTTTGAAATCATATCCAGGTTATATTCCTTTGGTATTATGGAAATGTAATCATTTCAAATGGTTTTGATGGAAAAAACATTAATTTTTAAAAAAATCTAAAGATTTTGAAAATTTTTCTATCTTCCTGAAACTGGGTATGAAAATGATATTTTAATTTGATTTTGAGATTTCACACTTCCAGCTTTTACTCATTTTCAATTTTTTGTGGCATTCTTTTTTTATTATGCTTGTTAAAGTATTTATCATTTTTTAAGGATTCTTTAAAATGAGGTTCTTAAATAATTTATATATTTTTCACAACTTAAAAATACCAGATAATATAAGTAAATGAAAAATTTTGAGACCTCTTATATAGTTTAACTCCAGTATGCAGCTCAGCTTCACACAGCTTCTTGTTCACCCCCTCTGCAATGGTATGTGGGTAGGAACCAGAAGGGTAAATGCGAGAGAACTTGTGGGGTGAGATACAGGCGGTTTAGTAGGTAAAGCAAAGGCTGTGTGCACAAGTCAAACAAGATAAGGAATTCATTCAGTGCTTCCCATTGTCAGGCAGGTGTTCAGACATCCCCAGGAAAGCAGGGCACTATCATATGTAGTAATTAATTGGGAGGACAGACACTTAAGCTCTGAATATCTCCCCCCTTCCTCTTTCTTACCCCAGCTTTTATTGTAGAGTCCAAATGTCAATATGGTCTGGAATATCCCTTTGGTCAGCTGGGGTCAGCAGTCCCAGCTGTGTCCCCTCCCAGCTTCTTGTGCCCCCTCAGACTTCTAGCTTGTGGGGCAGCATGATAAATAGAAAAGGCCTTGACACTGTGTAAGCACTGCTCAGCAACAACTAAAATATCACTGTTATCAACACTGTTTCAGTCACAAATCCAAAACACAGCACCATATAAGCTCCTATGAAGAAAAATAACTCAGTCCAAACCAGTACAGCAGTACATATATTGAGACAGCTGAAACCACTTAGTAGCACTTTTTTTCTTATCAATGCCATAAAAAGCACTCTTAAACACCCCTGTGCTATCAACACTGTTTTGTTTTGGTCACAAATCCAGAACATAACACTATAAAAGCTACTGTGAAGAAAATTAACTCTATTCTGGCCAGCCAAACCCAGTACAGAGCACCTATCACTTTTCAGGTTCCCTGCACAAGTAGAGTGGAATGGTTTTCAGGTACTTTTTGATGCCATAATGGTTTCAGCCACAGCTTATAATTTTTTTGACTCCTAGAGGGGAGTTGAAAACAGTTCTGAGCTCTTTTGCTTTTTTTCCCTACATGAGGATGTATTACCAACAGTTATAGCTTGTATTTGAATGAAAAAAATGTCTGTCAGAATATTGAAAGGCTTGTGGTCAACCAGCTGCTGCCTGAACACTGACAGAACTGAGGTATGTTTTGCATAAAATGTCTACAAAAACAATTTCCAAAGTTAGATGTCTCTTTGCAACATGATGTCTAAGAAAAAGAAATTGAAGTACTCTACTGGCCATGTTGGCTTAGTTCTGTGGATGGGATGGGACTTTTTGACTTTTCATTCATACTCATTCACACATGAACTTCTCTTCAGCACATTGTATAGTCTCACTCGAATGTGTTCTTTGCTCAGCAGATTTGCCGGTGTGCTTTCACATCTCCTACAGAGTCACGGAGGTACTCGCAGTATTTTGTAGCCCATGGGAACATACTCAATTGTCAAATGAATGACTACTTTTTGCACATCAGAATAGAAATAGTTGTTCTTAGCCGTGGGATTTCATGCTTTTATTTCTGCATCTGGCTGTCTTCACGAGCTCTCAACTTGCTTTCACAAGTGGGTGATGTATATTCAGTTTGCTACTATGACACTTGCACAAACCCAGGGAGATCATTCAAAAAACTGAGTACTTTAGCTGTGTTGCAAATTAGCAGATGCCTATCTTAGGGAGGATAATAAAACATAAAAACTTGGATTTTTATGTCTATAGCGTTAGAGTAAATTATTTGTGTACTTTTATATGACAAATGATATTTGTCTTATATTCTTTCGGTTCACTCTAAGAAAAGACAAGAAAATATACGAGTAGTAAAGATGAAAGAAGATCAGGAAGAGCTGAGAAAGCTTAGGAAAGGCAGGGACTGTGTATTGAAAAAGCACTGATTTAGAAACAAATAACAAACTGTCTTGGGAAATATGTCTATTCATGGGTACACAGCAGACAATTACCACTCAAGTTAAAGCTCTCAGTAAGGTGATGAAGTTTCATTTATAAACAAATATAAAGCTTAGTAGTTATTTGGGAACAAAATTGAAAGCAGGAGTCTTTAGAGGGGGGAAAAAGGAAGAGAATAATATTGTCACTTTGACTTCCATACAGTTTTCACCCCTCAAGTCAAAATGTATGTAGTGGAATGGAAAAAGTTTCAGCAAAGCACAGCATGACTGAATGAAAGGCCTTGGAACAGTCTCTGTGCAAAGACCAACTTTCAGAACTACTGAGGAGAAAATAAATTAAAGGTGAAAAGAAACAAAAAATTAGATTGAGAGGAAGATTAGGAAAAAAATTGTTCATCTCTTCTGCGAAAAAAACAACCTTGAGGAATCAAAGTAACAGGATACAGGCTCAAAAAGAGTACTGAAGCTGTTTTTCATGCAACAGATCACACTTGTGAAATTCCTTGTCAGAGTTTATTGTGGATGGGAAGTTTACATGAGGTTCAAGAGGAGGCTGGATAATTGCTAGAAAAATGCATTTGCTCAGGGTGCCAGACACATAGAAATCATGTTTGTTTCAGAAATGAAGGACAAGACAGTACTCAAAATACCATTATCCCCTTCTTCATTCTAAATACCTACTTATGGAAGCTGTCAGAGGAAAAATATTGAGCTAGCTGGACTTTTAGTCTAACTAATGGCATCTTTTGTTGTCTCAGTCTTTTATGTTAAAACACGAGAGTAAAAACATGCTAGTTTTGTTTGGGGGTTTTTTGAGGTTTTGGGTTATTTTTAAAAAGGAGGAAAACAGGCTTATAGTGTTTGAGTTGTAACATAATCAGGAAAAGGATGAGCCAGGAGAAGAAGGTAATATAGTGTACAAGTAGTGTGACACTTGATATTCACAAGATAAGTAAATGAAAAATTTACTGGTTGGAAGGGGCCTTATGATCACCTAGTTCCAGCACCCCCCCAACATGGGCAGGGCCACCTCCCACTAAATCAGGCTGCTCAAAATCCCATCCACCCTGACCTTGAACACTTCTAGGGAGGAGGCATCCACAACTATTCTGGACAGCCTGCTCCAGTCCCTCACCCCACTCACTGTGAAGAACCTCATCCATACATCTAATCTAAAACTACCCTCTTGCAGTTTGAAACCAGTACATAGTGGATGTGGTAGTTAGGTTAATGGTTGGATCAATGATCTTAAAGGTCTTTTCCAATCCAAATCACTGAAGTATTTATTGAGGCTGGAAAAGACTTCTGAGATCGAGTAAGTGATGGAGAGTGGCTTAGCCAGCTCTTGTGCCAACTCCCTAAGCACCCTAAGATGAATCCCATCCAGACCCATAGACTTGTTAGGGTCTAAGTGGCACAGTAGGTCCCTAACTACTTCCTCCTGGATTTCAGGAGGGATGTTTTGCTCCCTACCCCTATCTACCAAGTTGAGAGCCCAGTTGCCCTGAGGATAGGGCAGTGGGAGACAGCACAAGGCTTTTAAAAATGTTTACTGCTCTTTGAATCACTGATTACTTTTCTTGAAACTGCTAATCATAACCAAACTGTTCAGCGGTGCTTTTGAACCACGTATGAGATGCCTCTGCCAATGTCACTGTGGTTTTCCACAGCATGGTATAGATAGGTATATGAAATTACAGACCAGTCCAGTTTGGTGGTGACCTGGTGGGCACACTCATATTCTTGTGACAGACAGAGGTGTATTGACAGACATCAGCAAGGCTCATATCAATGGATCACAGAGCTTGAGTAGCGTGATGTGCTTCAAGTGCTGGCAAGGCCAGTCAGAAACTTAGGAAAAATTTTTACTAGGGCACAGTGGAATGAGGTTGGATGTGAAACTGGGAAAA
Organism: Chloroceryle amazona; assembly: GCA_027560015.1. Taxonomy (NCBI): domain Eukaryota; kingdom Metazoa; phylum Chordata; class Aves; order Coraciiformes; family Cerylidae; genus Chloroceryle; species Chloroceryle amazona. Next base: position 7,938 of record JANHFX010016269.1, read on the forward strand.
GCAATGGATGAAAAAAAAGAGCACCTAAGGAAGTTAGGTCGAGGGGTGTTAGTGCTGAGTACAGGATACAAAGAAATGGGAGCGTGGAGTAGACAAAGATGATAAAGTGCAGGATATGTTCCTTCTGATATCTACTAGGCCTTTATCTGTACTGAATTAGGTTAAACCTTGCTAGCTGTAGGAGCTGGAAAATAAGGATGACTAACTTTACCTGCTGCAGACACAAGAAAAATGTGTTTGGCCCTGGTACAATAAGAATAGAACCAAATATAGCAGTGGTATTTTTCAGCCTCAAGCATCAGTGTAAGGATGGAAATTACTTTGAGTGTATTATTTAGCCAGCAGTAGTTAACTAGATGGATATCTAATAGTGCACTTTATGTCATAATGTTAATTGTTATCAGACATGGAGAACATTAAATATTCATAGATAATGAAGGAAATTATTAAATGTTCTTTCTGTGAGGGAAGCAGCATTCCTTATCAAATATCCTAGAATTCTTATATTTATGGAAAAATGGGTTTTGTGCATGGAGCATTTCCTGAGGAGATTGTTTGGCCTTTGAGCATGCAGTTTTCTGATGGTTTTGCATTATTAAACCATCCAGTACAACCCAGCTGCTAACAGCTGAAACAACAAAATTCTTGGAATCTGAAATGAATAATTATTCTCAAAACATGACAAGCTGGCAGAGTGAGTGTAATGTAGGAGACTGACTCTTGAAACTCAGAAACTCTGTAATCTCTTCTAGTTTATTTAATCTTTTGCTTTCATTATAAACCGGGTTTTCTTGAATGCATACTGCTGTTGGAATCTAGATTTCATTGGAATTGGCCTCATCACCAAGCACAAAATTGTCTTTGAAATAACAGTCAGAATAGCTGTGTAAAGTAACTACTTCTATAAAGTAAGTCTGTGTGATGTACTGAAGATGCAAAATTATTGCAGTCACTGGGTCTTGCAGTAGTATAGACAAAAACCGAAGGATATGAGCTGACCCACAGCAACATCCAATGCTCCACATCTGAATCATCCAGGCTACCATCCCCAGGCTGAGGGGAATCACTTTGTAAATTGTCTCTTGGGCAGTTTGCTTGGACCTGCATTTTCCTCCGAAGGTATTCGTCAGCTAGCTTATTATTGACTAATGTATTTTGCTGGATTTACTGTGGGATGCTACTTTACTTTTCAGTTGCTTATCAGAGAAATAATTTCAAGCAACTGCAAATGGAATTCTGATAACTAAACTTCATCTTCTTGACTCGTATAATTCTCCTTTTTTTGTTGTGTTTTTTTGTGTGGTTTGTTTGTTTGTTTTTGTTTTGTTATCAACCTATTGCATTATGAATGCTTAAATGAAGGTTTGTATCTTATGAAAGGTTATGTGTTTACTTCTCTGCTCCATTCCAATTTGGAGATTTAGTCTGATGAGAAGCTGAGTCCTTGAACATTTGAAAAGAGCTTTGCTTAGGCTGCGGCACAGAATAAAGAAATTCTCACTTCTTGGAACTTGAATGACGTAATTTTAGTGAATGTGCTATCTACATGTACTATAAAAAAAAGACAGTTTACATCTCATACTGTGTGCTAAAACTGCATGTAGCAGCAAGTCCCCAAACACACAGAGAACAAAGTGTGACCCCTTACAATAGATCCAACACACCTGTTTGACCTGTGCATAAAGGCACTGCACATGAATGTACCTTTACCACTGGGCCGCTCACCTCCAGCTTCAAGAGACCATATTTTGCAGAGTCAGGCCTTTAAAAGAGGCACAAGAAAGTTCAGAAATGAAAGGTTTGCTTGGATGCTGCGAGCCAAATGGAAGGAATCTCTGTGGTTTTATACTAGATCACATTTAAGGAATTTTGGTTTGAACCCAGGATGATTTGTTTCAAATCTTTTAGTCAAGTATGAATCTGAACTTCTGAAGGGGGCTGTCTTTTTGTGAGGAAAACCAAAGATGGTAGGCTGTAACATTTGTTAATTGACTTCTACTTATCAACTATCTAACTACTTGATATTTTAATCAGGAGACATAAATTTTTCTGGTTTAGGAACAGATTACTAAAAAAGCCCCTGAAAAATTATCACTCACAAGAATTTATGGTATATTTGAAATTGTAAAAGAACTTTGGACATGCAGCCTGTCATAACATGATCTGAGATATTGGTGGGTTAGTTTATATTATTTTCATAAATTTTATATTTTTTTTTAATCTGGGTAGCAAGGAAAAAGTCTTTAACTTTGTGTTTTCCTAGTCTTAAAATTAACAGGTTTTGTTGGTCAAAGTTTTCTAAAATATCTTTCCTGAATGTTGTATCCTTTGGAGAGACAATATAGCCTTGCAGTTGCTTGGTACATAATGATCTTAAAGTATTACTTTTCTACGTTTAGCTGTCAAGGCTTAATCTTACTGTGCCGATTCATTGCTGGCGGCCTACTTGAAACTAAATGTCAAACAGCTTCTTGCAGTGTTCCAGAATGGGTCCTTAGGGTGGCTTTGTTCTAAGATTTAGGTACACCAAAGGAAATGCGGAAAAGCTGTAATGGACAAGGTAAATTTCTGAAAGCATTGCAAAAAAAACACAACAAAATAAAATTACTTGATTTGATATTTTTGCATTAAGATTTTACAGGAGAAAATGTATTAACTTTTATGATCTTACATCAAAAATCTCTTCAGTTGCCATTGAAGATTCTTAGTATGTTGTTTTATTTTAGGGGGAAAAAATACAGCTTTCTTTATTCTCTAGGAAGTACAATTTGTTTTTCATGACTTACAATCCTGACCAAAAGATCTAGTAATTTCAATAACAAACATTGGTCCATTGATCCATTTCATGATACCATGAAAATAAATAACTTTCCTAAGGTATATTAACATTCTTGTTTTGACACCACAGTTTAGTAATAAAACATACCAGAACCCCTCATCTGAATTTTGACATAGTCTAGAAATTGTATTTCCCTGAACAAACTTCATAAGAAATGTTTACCTGGTTGAGAAAAAAGCATTTTACTTTATGCAATATTCCAAATGTAGGTGTCTACACTATTTATGGAAATTATGTACAAAAAAATGCAAGTGAATACACCTTTGTGTGATGCAGTGCCTTGAATTTTATTTTCTTTTTGTGAATGTCAAGATTCCTGAAATCATTTACGAGCTTTCTTGTTCTGTTTGAGGTTGTGTTTGATTGTTTGCTCATTTTATTGTAAGTTTACCTTAGAACTACCATTTCTATTGAACTGACTTTTTTTCAGTGGAGCTTAATGGCTTCACATGGAACTCAGTCACATGGGAACATCTCTTGTGAGTGATTAATGCAGGGTGATGTTATTTTCAGATTACTGTATCTGATCTTTGTCATGGTGATATATGTAATCTATTTAACGGCACAAAGACTGGAATAAATTAATATGTGTAGGGCTGACAAACATCTAGACAGTTTTTCTTAGCTTGCCAAGATAAATTTAGACAATAATTTTGTATTCCCCTTAGAAGGTCTATATATAAAGGAGGCCCCTCCCTAGTTGGGAAAAGGACAGGAGACTTATGGGTTGAAATGAAAACAGTTTTAATGAAACAGCAAGACTAATATTAATACTAACGCCAATACAAAGTATGCAAAGTTAGACTTAGCCCAGTGACTGTACAGTGATCATAATAAATGGGAAAGCAGCCCATGGAAGCAGAGTGGTGAGCAAGCCCCTGTAGAGATAGTGAGAGGGAAGAGGAGGATCCCAAGCAGGAGATGCTCCTGTCCTCAGAAAAATTCCTGCTTTATAGTGATTGTGATGTTTATGGTATGGGATACACCTGTGGCCAGCTTGAGTCAGCTGCCCTGCTTTTGCACCTCCCAGCTTAACCTCCTGGCTGACTCCAACTGCTGACAGCTTGTAGACCATAGCTGGCCTATGATTCTGTCCCAGCAAAACCAGAAGAGGTTTTAAAATGAATGTTTGTGTACCTAGCATCTGTAAATGAAACCATTCCCTAGTAAGAAATGTTACAGTTGTATGCTTACATATCTTTCCATGGCTAGTGTTCTTGATTAAGGTATTATGGAATTTGCTTTCATTAAAGATGCTTCACTTTTCAGCAATGCCCAAGTACATACACTCATTCCATAAATATTAAATATAAGCCATAGAAAAAAATCTCAGTACTGCAGTAATTGTCATCAATGACTTGAAAGATCATAAACTTCTTTTGGTTCTGATTTAGTTACTTTGCAAAATTATAAAAGTTTCCCTCCTTTACCAGGGATCTCATTCAGCTAAACCAGGCTTATACTGAAGTGAATGTACAAAATGCCTTTTAATTAAATTAAACACCCACTTTTAAGGCTCATCAGCATATGAGGAATAAAATCTTGTTGTTTCCTTGGTTATCTGTATTACCACTCATAACTCACCGCTGGACCTCTCTTGAGTATTTCACCTGGCTGCCTGGCAATTTTGCTTTAGTTGTTTGCAAGAATATCTAGAAGATATTTTCACAGACATGGCTAAAATTTTTACTTTGAATACATCTTGTCTATTTCTACTCCTCTGCTTTTCAGTCTTTTATTCTGCTTTTCATAGAGTCTAGCCTTTTTATCTGTCTGCTCCAAGTTACTGTTTATCTGTGAATTGGCCCAGCTGTTTCTGACGGAAATGTGATGTAAAGCTAGAATTTAGTCCTTTCTGTTAACTCAGTTTTCCAAGTAATTTTTATTTCTCACCCCATTTAGAAAGCATCAAATGTCACCCCCATTGTCATCACTTTCAGAAAATACCAGCTCATTCAGGTGGAAGTTGTTCCCATCCATTTATATTCACTAACTTTGAGATAGTTTTCCAGACTTTTATAGATTGTCAGATACAGTGTAACGCTTGCAGACCTCAACAGTTCTGAAATATACCTTTTCATATTTCTGTGAAGGTTCTTAGGTGGCCACACCTGAAATGTTTCAATTTTAAATAATGAGTAATATTTAATTTGAAATATTGGTTTGTTTTTTAATTATTCTAATCTGTAGTTTATATTTTTAAAGTAATTGCACTGGAGGGTGAAGCACTTCTGAAAAGTGATTATTTTTTACCTATTCTGGACACTAGAGTGAGGGTAGAAATCATTCACCATATGAAACTGCCCTTCTGTCCAGCGATGATGAAAGACTGGTTAATTGCTACAGATAATCTGAATTTAATATTACTGGTGTTAGGGTGACCTGTAGAATTTGAAACTGAGTTAACCACCATCCCTGGATGTATTTAAAAGATGTGTAGATGTGGTGCTTGGTGACATGGTTGAGTGGTGGACTTGGAAGTGCTGGGTTCATGGTTGGACTGGATCCAGAGACTTGATCAAGGAAAAGAAGTCTGAAACAGTTGACCTTAAAAACATTGTTCATTTAAATTAAAAAATCCTTTTATCTAATAGTAGAATGAAAACAACATCTCATGAAAGCAGACTAAGAAGGCAGCTGCCATTCAGGTTCTATGTCTTTTCCTGAAAAATAGCTATTCTGTGATGTTAAAACCCACAGTAACAGCATGTTCTTTCATTTTATAAGAAGTCCTTAACATAATGTTTAGGACTAGGCTGCTTGCATATGTGGTTTAAAGAGCACTGATGTATCTTCCCATCTGATACTCAAAACAAGTATAGGTGATGCAGTGCAACATGGAAATAAGTGAATGTAATACTTATCTAGATCTCAGATTGTTTACAATAGTAACATTCGAGTTTTGTGCTGTGGCTACCTGTCTGAACTGAGTATTATAGAATCTCAAAATAGTTGAGATAAGAAGGCATGTCTGGAAACTGTGTAGTTCCATCCCCATGCCCAAAGCAAGGGCACTTTAGAGAGGATTGTTCAGAGTTGTGCCCAGCTGACATTGAGTATCTCCAAGGAAGGAGGTTCTATGTCCACTGTGGGCAACTTGTGCCAGTGTTTTATCACCCTCAGAGGAATAATTTATTTTTTTTTAATGTTTAAAAATAATTTCTTAAATTCCATCTTGTGCCTTGTTGCCTCTTGTCGTGTCTCTAGGAGCCACTAAGAAGAATCTGGCTCTTTCTCCTTTACCACCCCCTAAAAGACGTTTATACATACTGATGCAATCACCCCTGAGCTTTCTCTTCTCTAAGCTGAATGGTCTCAGCCAACTCAGCCTTTCCTCATATGAAAGCTACTTCAGTTGCTTAACTTCCTGGCTCTTCGCAGCACATGTTCCAGTATGTCTTTTTTTTGCACTGGGGAGCTCAGAGCTGGGCCTAGCATGGCAGATGCATCTTACCAGGGCTCAGCAGTGGGGAAGGATCACCTCCCTCCACCCCTGTTTCCCTGCCTAATGCATCCAGGATTCTGCTGGCTTTCTTTGCCATGGGGTCACATTGCTAGTTCACGTTAACCTGATGTCTACAAGGACCCCCAGGTCTTTTTTTTTTTTTTTTTTTTCTTCCAGCTAAGGCTGCTGCATCATCTGTCACCAGTCAGAGGTCATGACTTTCCCTGCTGCTTTTTCATGACCAGGGCATCCCCCTTTCCTTGCTCTCCCAGCCTGTCCTTCCCAGATAACCTGTATCCATGAATGGCAGCACTCTGTGGTGGTGAGCTGTCCCACCATGTCTCTGCCATCCCCAGGAGATCTGTAGCCCTGTAACTCAAGACTACAGTAGTCTAAATTTGGTGGAATAACAAGAGGAGAAATCCAGAGGAATGTCCAGATATGTAAATAGCTGTGTGAGATACGGGAAAGGTGGCAGCAGTTATTGCAAGAAGGAAAAACAAAAATGTAGTTGGTGAAGAACATCACTAAGGAAACTAATAAATGTCTTCTTGAAACATTATTGCCTTAGCAAATCTTTCTCATGCATAGGTAGAAGCTTCACTTTATGACTTCAGAGTTTGAAAATTGCAGTGAAGTAAATAGTACCTGACATGTTGGTTACAATGTTTGCTTTATTTTATCTCAGGCTATGTGGAAGATTTGTTATGTATTGCCTAAACCTTTATGTTTACTTGAGAAAATAAAGGGGGGGGAGGGGGGGGGGGGGAAAAAAAAAATAAGGGAGAGACAAAAAAGGGGAGACAAAAAAAGCCTGAGAAAATGTTTTTGGTGTAG
>JANHFX010016269.1:15158-35279 GCA_027560015.1 Chloroceryle amazona
TGTGTTAAAAGTACCGGACATGTTGCTTAAAATGGTTGCTGTTCTATATCCCATTCTTTTTGGAACATGTTTTTGTTTTGGCCTAAACCATTCGGTTCAATTTTGAAAATAAGGGGGGGGGGGGGAAGAAAAAAAGCATGGAAGGATACAACAAACGGGATACTAAAAATGTGTGCAAAATGTTTTTAGCTGATGGTAAAATTGTGCCAGCTGCATTCACCTATTTAAGGTATATCTTTGGACAAAAGCTTGTGTTTAGATATTTATTGATTGTATGACAGTGTCTTTAACATTCATTTGCGTAAATATTTTACATTGGAACTTGCTAGCAAGTTAGGTTTTGTTGTTATTTGTAGTCTCTTATACTGAAAAAATTCTGTATTGCTACTGGTTATTTTAGACAACTTCTGCCTACCTAGGCATTTTGAATTGTGGTCAGTTTGATACAGTTGGCAGTGCTTGAGAATTATGTCCAATGCATTTTACAATTCATGAAGATCAAGAGGTCATTGATCTTGTAATTCAATTCAGAAAGTCACTATTTTAGAAAAAGTAAATATTTCCAAAAATTAACTCTTAAAATTTAAAGTTCATTCTGGTTTCAGACTGAAGAATTGTTCAGTTATAGCTTTACTTTTATAATGGTTTTCTTTAGACTTTTTTTTTTGCATTTAGAAATGCTAAAATAATGCTAGAAGTAACACAGGTTGCTTAATGATGTGGTTTACTTCCATAAATGAAAACAATGCACATTAGGATTTCAGAATGTTAACCATTATTTATTTGGAAACTTGTGTCTGAAATTACTAGTGACATTTGCAAAAATAATGCAATGAAAAATGGTAGAGGTTGCTGTTGCCATTACTTGCTGCACTCTAATAGATATGCTTAGTTGTTTTTTTTTTCCTAAAGAACAAGATGGGAAGGAATTGGAAATACTTAATACTGTTGAAGTAAAAATTGAAAGTAAAATCCTGGTGTTCTTGTAGGCAAAATTTCATTTGAAGATATGACCTTGAAAGGTCTACAAGTTTATCGAATGTGACATGTTTTCTGAAGATTTTATTTGGGTGGATTTACAGTTAGTCCTCTCAGTCAATATTTATCTATTAGGGTTTTAGGTATCAGAAAGGAGATTAGTCTAACACTGGCACTGGATCCTGTCTCTGTAAGTCTTATAAAACATTAGAAATAGAACAGTAACAGTAGTTGTAAATTTTATACTCAATCTATTTACTTGGTAGAAAACTTTGAATGTCTAAAATCAAAACCAAGTTGGTTCCATACTATGCGTAAGGATATTATCAATACTCCATGATTCAAGGGGTGATCCAGCAGTTCCTATCATCCTGAAAGTATCTGTTGTTTCAGAGGGGGCAGTGGAGCTAAAATTGGGCTCCAACCCAGGCACTCATTTCTGAAAAATTATTTGACATCAAGCATAAAAAGTTCTGGCTCTCAAAATTAATCTCAAACTTGTTACTCAAAGAAACAAATCCAAAAGTCTAATCATTTTGGTGACTTTTTCCAGAACAATTAATGTTATTGTATTATAAGCATAATAATTTTTAAGGGCTTACTGTTATTCAAAACTTTTTTATTCACTCATATTCTGTGTTTCTAAGTCCTAAAGCTAAAAAGGAATGTTAGTTTCCTGCACTATTATAGTATGAAATGAAAGAAAAAATAATGATATAAATATTATTTGGCAACATCTAAGCTGAGACTCTTTGCTTGGAGAAAAACGCATGTTGATTTCATCTTTGTTTGGTTTTGTGTTTGGTTTGGTTTTTTTTCACCCCTCTGCCTTCTGATTTTTTTCAGGTTTCTCTCTTTTTTTTTGTTGTTGTTGTTGTTGTTGTTGTTGTTGTTGTTGTTGTTGTTGTTGATTTTTACATGTCGCTTGGCATTCATCATTTATTATTTTAGCAATAGTTCAACTTTTGTGGCAGTATAATATGATATAGATTCAGAATACTCCATAATTTATCCTCACATATATATTCATTGTATTCAACCTCCTGGCATAGCAAACTCTCTTTCAGAGCTACCACAAATCACACCATGTTAGCAGGCAACTTTGTTCGCTGAAGACAGTATTGATCATGGTGGCTGAGCAAGGTGTTCCAGGCTAAAGGGTCACATCCCATTATTTCAGCTACTTTTCCATGGAATACTTCCCTATTCCCTTCCACTGTCCCACTTAATATTTCAACCAGTAATCTGATCATTTGAATGTCTAGCATGAGAACTTTTCTATCTGATTTTTTGAACACTTGAGATACATTCAAAACAGTAGAGCAGTTTTGCTACATCTTTTCTGGCTCTTGAGGGAAGATGAATACTGTCATTTTAGTCCATTAGTCATAAATGTAGGTTCATCTTGTAGACTGCAACTGATTCCGTGTTAACGCACCCTTGAATACAACCCCGAACAGCACTGGTTGGGAAGGCAAAGGCCGTGATGCCATGGCCTTGGTCTCTGCTCCAACAGCAGTGAGGTAGAACATGCCAGCTGAATGGTTATCTGCAAAGAAGCCTGAAAATCCCTCCTAGCATAAATATCTCATTTGTTTATCCAGCTGGAGAGAGCCTGGATTAACCAGGTTGTGCACCACCTGGAACAGTTCTGCAGACCAGGGTATGACAGATGGCCTTGCAGAAGCAAAGAAAACTGCATCTCTTTGCCTTCAGCAGAGCCCTGTCTCTATGACTTCAAAGTCATAGAAAGACTTCATTTGGAGTAGTTAAGAAACCTAGAACACCTGTGCTTTACCAGGCTCTCCTCCTGCTTCATCATCTCCAGATTATTGGATAATGATATACTCTGAGAATAGAGTGAATTAAAAAATAACTACTAAAGAGAAACTGCAATGTTTAGACTGCAGAACTGTCTGGTGAGTCTGTAGTGCTACCCTTTTTTCTTTGGTATTGCTTTCACAATTACTTTTTCAATTCTTGACTACTCTAGGATTCATTTATAACTTTAAATTATTTTCTTTATTACTTTTTAATTTTTTTGTCGTTGTTGGGATTTTTTTTGTGTGTGTGTTTGTTGCTTTGTTTTTAAAGATCTGTATTCCTTTATAGGCTATTTTATGTCTTTCCCCCCTGCCTCATGGAATCTTTTTTCAATTTCTGAGTCATCTAACTTCATAGAGTTTTAAATTATTGCTATGAAAAATCTACTCTCTTCTTCTCAGTTTTCCTTATCTTCCTCTCTTTCCTATCTTCACAGAATCACAGAATTATTGAGACTGGAAAAGACCTCTGAGATCATTGAGTCCAGCCTATGACCTAACACCATGACATCAGCTAAACCATGCCACTAAGTGCAGCATCCAGTCTTTTCTTAAACATCTCCAGGGATGGTGACTCTGTCACCTTCCTGGACAGTCCATCCCAGTGTTCCATCACTCTTTCTGTGAGGAAGAGCTTCTTCATACCCAAGATACCCAAGAGAGTGATGAGGTCCCCCCTGAGTCTTCTCTTCTCCAGGCTGAACAACCCCAGCTCCCTCAGCCTCTCCTCATCAGACTTTCCCTCCAGTCCCTTCCCCAGCCTCGTCACTCTCCTCTGGACCTGCTCCAGCACCTCAATATTCTTCTGGAAGTTCGGGGGCCAGACCTGAACACAGTACTGGAGGTGAGGCCTCACGAGGGCTGAGTACAGGGGCAGTGTTACATCCCTAGTCCTGCTGGCCACACTATTCCTGATCCAGGCCAAGATGCCATTGGCCTTCCGTGCTACATTGCTGTCTGATGTTCAGCCGGCTTCCAACGTGATGTTCAGCACTCCCACGTCCCTCTCCTCCAGGCTGCTCTCCAGCCACTCACCCCCCAGTCTATAGCAATACCTGGGGTTATTGTGACTAAAGTGCAGGACCCTGCACTTGGCCTTGTTGAATCTCATACCATTGGCCACAGCCTGTTGACCCAGCCTGTCCAGGTTATTCTTGCCCTCCTGGCCTGTCAGCTTTTCCAGGAGGATGCTGTGGGGGACTTTGTCAAATGCTTTGCTGAAGTCTAGGTAGACCACATCCAGAGCCTTGCCCTCATCTACCAGATGGGTCACCATCATAGAAGGAAATAAGATTAGTTAGGCAGGACCTTCCTTTCCTAAACCCATGTTGGCTGAGCCCGATCCACCGGTATTTTGTACGTGCTGCTTGATGGCACTCGGGATGAGCTGCTCCATAACCTTGCTGAGGTCACGCTGACAGGCCTACAGTTTTCTGGATCCTCCTTTCGGCCCTTCTTGTGGATGGGCATCAGATTGGGGACCCTCCCATTTAGCCAGGACCTCTGGTAAATGATGGAAAGCAGCTTAGCCAGCTCTTCTGCCAGCTCCCTGAGCACCCTAGGATGAATCCCATCCAGGCCCATTGACTTGTTAGGGTCTAAGTGGCACGGCAGGTCCCTAACTATTTCCTCCTGGATTACAGGAGGGATGTTTAGCTCCCCATCCCTATCTACCAACTTGGGAGCCCAGTTGTCCTGAGGATAGTCAATCTTTTCATTAAAGACTGAGGCAAAGAAGGTGTTGAGTACCTCAGCCTCACTTGTATACCAAATTCAAAATATCACAAAGCCTTCTGATTCCTCATGGGAATCAGAAAGAAGTACAGTGTCTCTGAAAATGCACTCATAATTTAAATCTACTTCATGCAAACACATAAAATGACACAATAAGTGCTTTTTAGCTCCTTTCACTGTGATGTTCCTGGAATCTGGAGAGATTGCTTAATGATACCTTGTGTCCAAAAATAAAGACCAAAGACTAATCAATGAAAGAGTTAAACTACGTTGTGTGTGCAAAGTGAATCTGATATTATTGTCCTTTCTATTAACATAAGATATCAAACTCACCGTATCTTACTGTTCTCCCCACAAAGCTGAATGGGTTAGTCACTCAGTAGTTAACAAACTAATTGCAAAAATTAAGGTAAGCTTTTTTCTTTAACAGACAGATCTTGCCTTTCCTATCCTGGAGAGAACTCAGTGTCTATGACAGTTCAATAAGTTCCCTTTATGTAAGTGTGATGTGTATTCCTTGATTTTTAGAGCAGTTGAATCTGTGGAAGAATGAGATCATGTCCAAATGCTATTAGCCAGGCAGTATTTCCTGTAAAAATTAATGTCACTATAATTCCTATCTATGCTTTCCGACCTTTCCATAACATGACACCATCACAGATGGCAACGGAATAACACAGTAAGTCCCGTAGGAAGCTTGTTGCCATTGGAATAGGTGAGGATCACTTGATCAGTACAGAAGGATTGTCCTTATGTGCAAATGCCTTAGTCTGCAACAGAAACTGAAATCTGTGAAACTTACCCACTCATCTTCAGTCATTTCTAATTCTGGCTGACCACAGCTCTTGCTCCACCTTCAGGGAAACAAACCATGCATACTAAATCGCTCCTGATTATTCTGATGTACGAGCACCATAGGCCCAGATTACAAGTAAAGTTTTTAGATGCTTAATTCATATTGATTTAAGTAGGCCTATGTATCTAAGCAACTTTGGCATTTAAAAAAATTCCCTTCTGATGTTTATTGCAAACAGAATGACTAGTGTCTTATATTCCAAGTGAGGTTATATGAAGTAAGACATGAATATCCTCTATTTTCTTTCATATACCTTACAGAAGCAGCAGATACAATTCTATATTTTTAACCTCCCTTTTTAAGGAATCACTTTGGGTTCAATCACATTTTTTTATACCATAATAATAATTTTATTTCCAAAGGATGTGTGATGGGACTCTGCTTTCCTGGAAACAGCTAAACACCTACATGCTGATGGGAAGTAAAGAATGGATTTCTTGTTTTGCTTTGCTTGTATTGCTTTTGCTTTCTCTAATAATTTGTCCTTCTCTTAACCCATAAATTGTCTCACTTTTACTCTTCCAAGTCTCTCCCCACTGGAGGTGAGTGAGTCAGCAGCTGTGTGGGGATAAGCTGCCTTCAGGGTTTAAACCACAATGTGTGTATAAAATTTGTGTACTCTGAAGGCTTTAGGATTCTCATAAAAGAAGTTGGTAGGTAGTAATTTTGAAACATTAAGGAAACCTGGCTTATTTTTTTTCCTGCAATTTTTTTAAAGAAGAAAAACTTATGAAAACCTCATTGCAGAACACCCAGCACTTTTGACCATGAAGATACCTGCATTTTGGTTTTCTGTTCTTGTCCAATGCACTTGAAACTTTTTTTGTTTGGCCTAAATAATTTCTCATTCTGTTCCATAGCACATTAACTGACTCAACCTGCTATAATACATTCCATTTTAAAGTGTCAACTCAATCTCAGAAAGAAAATAAACTTTTCAACTTGGAGGCATAAAATCAGGAAAGATCCATGGAATATTTAGATGAAGTGTCATTAATAGTTAGGAGAACAGGAAGCAGAAATTATTGCAGATAGAAAAACCACACCATAGTACAATAGAAAATGAAGAATGTCTGGTTTTAGCCCTTAGTAAAAGCCAGAGTGAATTCCAAGTTTGAAACGGAATCTGACACCACATAATGGGGTTTTATGTTGAATGTTTGTCTGAACTCTAATGAATTTCACTTTTCAGCAGTCTGATTTGTGACAAAGAGGAGTATCCCTCTCTTCTCCTGTACTCTGACGTCATAGGGAATGCTGTAGTGTATGAAGTCTTGGGCATATAACTGATTCCCACTTGAGTTAAATACGTGGTCAGAGCTTTTATAGTGTTAACAGTATTGTTTCAATCATGATTGGGTTTTTTGACTTAAAAAAAAAAAAGGAAAAATCCCATTTGCTGTTAGAAGTATGGAAATGAACAGGTTAAATACAAATGTTAAATGAGGTTGGAAACATTTAATCAGATCAAAGCTATAAAAAGCTATATAAATTGTATTCTTAGCTTCTTATGATTTGTTGGTTTGAATTTTCCTTTTCAGTGCGTACGTGTTTGTATATATGGTGGCAGCAATAATCTGGACAAAGAACAGAGGAACAAAAAGGCGAAAGCAGCAGTGGGGAGGTGGAGCTTAAAAGAGCTGCCAGTGAACAATAGAAACACTCCTAATACCTGAAATAAAACATCAGTATGGTAACACTGCTGTTGTCCAGGGAGGTCTACAAGCACGGGGTTGATTTCAAGATTAAGGATTTTTCTTGATTCAAAATGCTTATTTTGTCTCAGTTAATTTCTGGTTTTACCTTCCAGATGGGTTGGAAGGCATTTTCAGGCTGACTGGGATGGGACAGGGATGGTGTTGCTTCCATGTTCCACAGAAATGGGGTTATGGATGTCACTAGAGTGTATTGTCTGTTTAAGGTCGTTTCTGTTGTTACATAAGAAGAAACCCTAAATGTTTTAGTCTTTAGATTGAAACAGAAAAGATGCTTACTTCCAGTGTTGGCAATACCTTGCAAACAGTTGTGTACCTCTGCTGTTTAAGGCATTTGTATTTCCAAAGCAGCAGTGTCTGAAAGAGGATAACTGTTCATGAGCTGAAAAAATTGTAAGTTTTGGTGCACAACGTTACTACATGCTTCATGCAGGGAGACAAAATTTGACACACTTGGTTATGACGAGGTGCAGCAAGATTTTCATGCACGCAATATCAACTGCCAGATGTGCTTTATCTGTAGTAGATGGAAGAAAAATATACATGACTTCAAACACCTGTGTGTCAATTGATATTTCAGATAATGTTTTTTTTTATGCTTGCTATGATTTGTATCATTTATATTTGTCACTTAGAGAAATTACATTAGAAGTGTCACGCATCATTAAAGAATGACTTAGAGCTAGGGAATTTTGATTATGTTACTTATAAAAGTATCTCAAACCGTGTGTCCTGGAACAAAGTACATGATGTGTCGGACTTGACATCTGAAACATGACTTCTATTTCATGAATGTTGATGACAGCATAACTATGAATCTTTGATACAACACATTCAGGCCTGCTCATCCTCATTAGAAACTATACCGTTACCAACCCCAAAGCAAAGGAATCATGATTTCTGCTTCATGGGAAGGGGTATTATAGATTGTTTTGTGACTGATTAAAGAAAATGTGGCATACTTTAAAGTCACCTGGGCTGCACAAGGGGATGCATGGCACCTCCAGGTTGAACTTTGAGAAAGTAGTTCCTTATTCAGTCTATATGAGAATAAATCAATTTCACTACTGAGAAAGGAAGCATCTACCTCCTTCTAAATGCAGGTGTTCATTCTCAGAATGAGATTTTTTTTTGTCCATTTACCGTACTATGGATTATTCCCACCTGTCTCATTTGTGCAGGTGTGGAATTTTTCCTCTTTGCCCTGCTATTCCTCCTGGTTTGTTTTTTTTTTTGAAACTTGTTTTACTGAGATAAAGTGGGGAAGAAAAAAAAAAAAAGGTTTACATGGGTACATGCATTTTTCCTTTCCCATTTTCTTAGAAAAAAAGAAAATAGTCCCATGGGATGTGTGTTTACTGTTTGGGTTTTTAACATTCTCTTTTATGTCTTAATTGACTTTATATAATTGACATTGATCATATCATTACCGTACCAATGTGTTTCTAAGCTAACTATAAATTGTAATTTATCCTAGGAAAAGTTTACTTGAAATTTTGTTAAAAATAAATTATGTTTAGTCATTCTGAGAAACTTTAATAGTATACCTTAATCTGTAAACAAAAAGGTTCAGTTCTAAAGACTAATATTTATACAAGTCTTTATATTAGAAGCACAGGCAAAATAACCTTGGAACAAGACAAATCACATCATAAGAATAGATGACATCTATTATAGTGAAGGCATTAAGTTGCATGAAGCTTGAGAGAATTTATTGCTCAAAACTGCTAAGACTTATTCTTAAGTGTTTGCAGAGTTCTTCAGATTGGCCCTTGCAGTGGTGATCTAAGAAGTTAATATTTATTTCCTTGTTACAGTTCCAAGGATTAACTGAGATAATATGTTACTATTCCTCTCTGGCTATCAATAGATAACTTTTAACTGGGGAAAAAAAAAAATACGAAAATAAATTTATATGTGTTTTCCACGGAACAACTGGGATGAATGCAAATGGATGATTTATCATCCTTTTGAAAACCAATGGTTTATCAGACATAGAAATTGTTCTTATTTTTCTTATATGATTTGGTTTGTATGTACAGCCCTGACATTACAGAAGGCAACTCTCTTGAGATTTCTGTCAGAGTACTTAAAAAGTTTAAAATAAATTTTTTATTTTGTGATTAAAACATAAATTTATTTAGGATTTTATTAAATTATGATAAAAGTTTTCGATGATATGCTGTGTTAGTCAAATACAGGAGGGCTCTTATCTCTCCTATACAAGCAGGAACTTTGAACACAGGACATTAGACCACCTCATTGGACCGATCAGATAAAATTTATCAACAATATTTATGCTAATAAGGCTTTGCATATATACTACAGAGAAAATTATGCTTCTTTGCCACGTCTTCTGTCATTGTAATGTACATGGGATCAATTACATTTACTTTTTGTATTCCTTCTATATTATAGTCAATAAAGTTATCTATGGTTTACTACACTTAAGATTCTAAGAGTTCAAGACAGTCTAAGCAATATTACTCACTCAGATATATTTCTTTTAATTTAAATTCTACAAATCAAAATATGAGTTCCAGATATTAAGTGTGTCTAGTTCATGTATCAGTGTGTTTATATTAGTGCGATCTCAGATTGAGAAAGTAGAGAGACTGTTTGCCTTTGAAGTGTCTCTATTGCAAATGTTCTTGTACCATTATTTTTAGACATACTGTTACTATTCCAGATCTTGAAAAGTCTTGACCAATAGGGGCAAAAAGCTCCCCTGTAGCAATAAAAAGAGAATTTTTTACTGATGCAGGCATTTCGCTAATTTTTTAATACAGTAGCCATTTTTCAGTACTTACATTTACAGTAACTAGTATATTCCACAAAGAATGGCATTGTAGAAAAGTAATCTTTCAAACTTGCACAAACAAGCAGTGCCTACAGAGCTGTGAATCAATGTGTTTTGGTTTTTGTTTAGAAAGCTTACTTAAATTATGTCTCAAACAGTCTGAAGATTTTGACTGATACATCATATTAGACCTCTAGAGCTGATAAGAGCGAAACCAGTCATAGTAGGGGTTTATTTCTCATATTATGTCCATAGCATGTGAAATCATTCCAATTCATGATGTAAAAAGGAATTTCATAAGCTGACATAATCACTCTGAGAGATTTCAAGTGTGACCCTTGCTGACAATAAATTCCACTGCTTCTCCCAATACCCAATAGGGATCACAGCTGACTGGGTTATAAATTTTGAAGAATCTGGGAGTTGTAGTAAGCACCTAAGTTACGGGGAAATTGCTTTTCTGCATCAAATGTTTGCGGTACTTGGGAAAGGTATATGCAAATAAAACTGAATTAGGCAAACTTAGAGTTGTCATCTTGCAGCTTTCCATAATGTCTTGCCAGCTACAGGCAGTACTTCAGCGCCTTTTGGCAGTAAATACTTGTAATGCAACACACTGATATATACACTACACAGAGCTGATTTTTGAAAGTAAAGAGCTAGGAGGATATTATATCCATAAAACTCAGTGATTATGTGTATGCAAGCATGGACATTTAAGAGTATTACAAATAAAATTTGTGAACCACTTTCTACAAGTATTCTATCTAATTAGTTCATTGGCAAAAGTGTTAAATTTTGGTTTAGACTCGATGCTGTTGTTCATCATGCAAAGTCAGTTTTGAATCTCTAAAGACAGGTATGCTGTTGGAAGTGTTTTGATTCTGATCACTTAACCACAAAAAGGAATACACTGTGAAAACAGATGAATATGTCTATTTATTGCTGATAAGATTCTGAATAACCTACAACAGTTAATTTTTTTATAAAAAAAGTACTCACTGAATACAAAAGACCTATTAACTTCAAAACAAATAGAGATAAAGAATGTTGCTTAAGAGAAAAACTCGATGAAGTTGTACCCTGGTTACAGACAAGTAACAACAAAGCTTGAAAAATCCATATTATATCATTTCTTTATTATCCAAAATTGAACACAGAAGGATGATTTTGTGATTAGGGCAATGGACCAGAAAATAGGCAATTCTAAGATTAATCACTGGTTCTGCCTTGCCCTTCATATATGATATAGACAAAATTCTTTCCTTCTCAGCTACATAAAATTATTATTTATAATAAATTCTAAGTCATTCATGAGCATATTGTGCAACCAGCTGATTTGAAATAAAAATGTTGATTAAGTAATAATCATAAGTTAAACTTTGCTTCTCGATCAAAGTAACTGTGCCTGAAAAAACCATTTCCCTTTTTTTTTGTGTTGTGGCCACCCCTCTAGATGGCAAAAAAAAAATCCTACTCTGCTTTGGTACCTGATGTGATGATTTAAAAAAATATATATATATATTCACTGTTAATCCTTTAAAAATATGAAAATGTTTATCTTTGTACTTATCAGGTTATTAGGGAATGTATGTCTTATACAGGAAAACAAATAATATTGTTAGTTGAAGTAAAAATTTTAAAAGTTAATTAAACCAGCAAAAATTTCTTCTGGTTAGTCCAGTTATACTTGTGCTAACATTCACTGTCCATATTACCTAACTGACTGAAAGCAAAACTTATTAACAATACTGTTCTAAATTATTATTAAAAAACTTATTAGTATATATACACTTTTCTTTGATGTCACATTCACCCTTCTTCTGACTCTACAGGTGGTCAAGTTGCCAGTAACTGTCTTCTCAAGGAGGCAGTGCGGAGACTTGTAGTAAGTTGTCAGTAACCCCAGTTCTTTGCTAAATATCTTGTAATCTGGGTGGAAAGAGGATTGTGTTCTGTGTCTTTATCAGGACTGGCCTTACTTGTATTTGACTTGTTAAGCATGCTGCATATAATTTGAATGCATACAACATTCTCGTTAGGTGCTCAGTCCAAAGCAGAATTATTTTAACAATATATTTTCAAATACATAAGTTTCTTAGTGTAGGCAAATTATATAATTTATTCTGATATATGAAAGAGTTTCATCAGTAGAAGTTGATGCCAGGACCTGAATCAGAGCCTTATCTATTTTCAGTCTTTCTTTTTCTGTAAATTTAGTCTGGATTTGGATTTCATGTTTGTAGTTTCCAGTATTCCTGTCTGTGCCCCCCCAAAGGTTGGGTCCAAACTTACAGTTATTTCTACAATAAGATGATTTAGGTACAGATTCTTCTCAAGTGTATGTTCAAATCCACTGAGCTCATGTTTCCTTTGTCATGCCCAGAAATCAGTTAAAATGTATGTGTATTTATTAGCTCTTACACATTATTGTTCTGTTTCTGCAGTCATTGTGCAAAGACTGAATAAATTGTCAATAATGTGAAAAGCAGGCTAGAATGATTGAGATATTTCACTAAAGAACTTTATGCAGGGTATTTAAGACAGATGTACTAAAGCTAGGTAGTATTGTTTCTTCACTTCAGTAGGTTGTTTTACATTTACATTAAAGGAAAATATCTGCAAACCAGTCTTCTATTTTTGTGAGTTAACTCAAGACTCAAGACTTAGGATAATGAAAGTAATTGCTACCTTGCACACACAAAGCTTGTGACTACTGTTAACCATTGGATATTTATTAGTTTTACAGGATGGAAAATTAGAATGTTTTTCAAACAATTTCATCTTTTGAATGTTCATTTTCTATGTGGCTGTACATACAAATCTGGGATCTAGATTCCTAAAGAGATGGCCATAGTAATAAATCACTTTGCTGGTAATTTATTGTACAAGACAAACATAACAGAAACATAAATACTCTCATTTAAAAGAGTGTTAGACCTTCAAATTCATAAAACTCAATCAGAGAGCATAAAGATATTTAAAGTTTCCTATGCACTTCGATATTATTGGCAATGGTGAAATAGTTGCTGAGGGTAGTGGCCTGCCCAGAGCACCTTGTCAGGTGCCTGTTTACCAGGTGCTTTAAGCCAGAAAGCCAAGCTCACTGCTTCTGTTGTGTGGGGAATGTCAGGATACATGAAATGGTGATCCTGGTAAAGGAGCTTTCACAGAAGACTTAGAAGCCAGGATGAAGTTATCTCATCATTGGAGAAGCAAAGTTTAATTTATTTGTCTGTGCTTCTAGAAAGCATCTTATGACATAATTTGATATACTTCAGGCGGTTCATGTGTGCTATGAAACAAGTCTTTTTTCATTCATTATCCCCTGCTGTACAGTAGTGTGAAATCGTAGCAAATTCAATCCTATAAAACTAGTCCAGTTTTCATTACTGTGTTGTTAGTGGTTCTGCTTATCAGTTGTTATTTATAGGAGCTCCAAACTTTGTTCTGCTTGTTATGCATTTACAGTTCTTTGTGACTCAAGTACCGATGGGAAGACTATAAAAGGCTTGGATGTGGATAAGCACTTCAAAGTGGTGGAATCTGGAACGATAAGCTTTCTTCTATTTTAATTTTTGTTTAAATGTGAAAAACTGTTCAAGGTATTTGGGGATTTATGTTTGCAGTGAAGCATACTTGCAGGTTTTTATTCATAGGTCATGTGGCTAAGTGACAAAAGTTAAAGATGACATTTTTTTCCTCAGTATTTGTGGTAATAGATCCACTGTGTATATCCCATTCTGTGAGTTCCTAGTTCCTCACAAGAAAGGCATATTTTAAAATATATATATAGGCAATCGTTATGCAGCTTCCTGCTTTACTAAGTTGTTTCTAGTACAATTTCAAAACAAGATAATCTTGAGATAATCCTCCCCAGAAACGGCTAAAAGGAAATGAAGTAAATGAAGTCTAACAAAGGATAAGGTCAAGAAAGCAGAGACAGAGTTTAAAAATTAAGCATAGGTCAACAGGACACACTACAGATCAGTTTGTCCAAGGTGGCTACAGGTGTGGGCCTTCTACCTTGGAAGTGTGGGACATGTGCTAGTGGTTATACACCGATGGAAATTTGACTGTTTCAGTGTCATGGTCAATTCGTTTTTTGTTCTGTTAATCACAAGAACTGAACTATATCTCACTGCCACTGTGTAACACATTAAAACTCCTCCTAAAAATATTTTATAATGTTTTGTGAAACATCACTCTGTGAAAAATAGCTAAAAATAAAACTGTAATTTATTGCAGATATAGATTTAAAACTTGAAACTACTAACTGATGGTACCATTGCCCAGACCGTGCTTCTTTCTGTGCAGACAGGCCATCCATAACTCCCAAGCCTCTGGCAATTCATGCTTATTCTGATGTGTTGTAGGCAGGGAAGTTAAAAGTGAAGGAGAACAGGCCTCGTTTTCTTTTGCTTACTGATAATTGTTATGAAGAAATCTTGCACTGAGATATGAAAAATGCAACAACAGCTGCACTGCAGGTTCTAATAACTGTTTTGTAAATTATTGCTTTGTTGTGAGAAGTTGCAGAAGTTTAGTAAGGTAAATATGTTTTCTCTGAAAGTTGTTTGTTTGAGAGAGAGAAAAAAGTTTTATCCCAAATTCACAGACTCAATGAAAAATATAAAGTAGAAAAGGTATTGGAATATGGATAATATAATAGTTTTTAAACTGCAGCTTTTCATTATGCATTATTTCAAATTTTCATAATAAGCTTTAAAAAAAATGTGGTTTCGACTTGAGAATTTTTTGCTGTTTTTGAAGTGTCCTAGACAAGAAATTGGATTGTATTACAGTTATGCAGATTTAAATTATCTTAAATGATCACAGTTGGATCTCTTATTTTTCACGCTGTAAAATAGGTAGTTAGATAATGAATATTACAAAATAAACTATGATAAAAACATTTTTTAATACTGTGGGGAACAATGAATTGACTTTTTTCAATCATCATAATATTACATATGAAAAGATATTCTTTAGATGCAGTTTTCCCAATCATTGGGCACAACCAACAGGGGAGGAGGATCGGAGATAAACTTATCTTACTCGTGCTTGCATTAAATTTTCATGTGTGTTGCTAGAACTGATACAAGGTTTTGAGTTTGCCAGTGCTGCAGTTGAACCTTCCTGAAACTTGTGGTTTCTCAGTTTACCTGAAAGCCAACCTTTTGCTTTCTCCTTTTATAAAGTAGGGACCTGCATAAAACTACTTCTCTCAAGCTACAGAAAGCTGACAAAATAGAAGCACTGTTTAAAAATAAAATCCATCTATGTATAGTAAGTGCCTGCAACCACTTCCCAGATGACACAACATGTGATAAACACAATTGTGGTATGAAGCAAGAAAATAGCATATGCTAGTGGATGAAATATAAGGTAATCATCACAGTTACAATTAGGCCTGGTGTTGCTGGTACTAGGACTTAACTTGGCTATGCCTAATGGAAACTGAGAGAAAAAATATTTAATCATGTTTGACAAAATGACTGCATTTACAGATATATCCTTCTTTTTCTTCCCCAGAGTTCTATTTGTATATACTACAGACCTAGATATTTTTTCCATACTTTTATGATAGCAGAAACAACATTTGTTTCCCTCTGAAGACCTCTTTTCTGATGTAAGGCAAATTCCTTTATTTTCCTAACATATTCCTGTTGCAATTTATTTCATTTCAGTGACTCAGTAGGAATTGTCAGATAAATAATAGTGTATTCGGCAGCCTCTGCTGAATATGACAATGACTTCAATCTCATTCCTCAGAGAACCCACCAAATCTGTGAGCACAATTCTTGGCCTTAACTGTAGATACTAGAGATCAAGACTGAAAAGTAAAGGAAAATAAAAAAGGTGTCTCAGATCTGCCAGTGGCTCTTCAGGAGTCAATATGACAGTCCAGGAAAGACTGCAGACATTTCCTAGAACAAATCTATGAACAATTAACAAGAGAAGTGTAGCAAACTCTCATGGCGCAATTATTTAGGATAACTTGTATGATGAAACTATGTAAAATGTACTGATTACTGCCTGTATGCTTTTGTCATTCAATAAACAATATGACAGAATTTTATCTTTCGAAGGAAATGAAAGATATGGTGACAACAGATGAAGAGAAGGCTGAGGTTCTCAACAACTCTTTTTTTTTTTTTCTCAGTCTTTACTGGCAGCCTCTCTCCCAACACCTCCCAAGTCAAAAAACCACAAGGCAGGAATCAAGGTGGTGAAGTCACTCCTACCTCCCAAGTCAAAAAACCACAAGGCAGGAATCAAGGTGGTGAAGTCACTCCTACGGTCTGTGAAAATCAGGTTCGTGACCTCCTGAGGAACCTGAACATACCTAAGTCTATGGGACCTGATGAGATGCATCCCAGAGTTCTGAGTGAACTGGCAGATGTTGATGCCAAGCCACTCTCAATAATATTTGAGAAGTCCTGGCAGTCAGGTGAAGTCCCCAGTGACTGGAAGAAGGGACACATTACACCTGTATGCAAAAAGGGTAGAAAGGAGGACCCTGGGAACTACTGACCTGTCAGCCTCACCTCTGTGCCTGGGAAGATCATGGAGCAGATTCTCCCAGAAGGTCTGATTATTTTTATTTTTTTTTTCTGACTGTGCATAGTCATAGAATATCTGCTTACCAGCAACAAAACTTCTGGGAGAATCTTAGAAGTTTAAATTGATTGTAATCTGTTGATGTAATTCATTTAGACATAACATCTATTTTGGTACAACAACAAATGAACATTTTTATGATACCACAAATGAGTAAGAGTCCATTTGAGCACCTTCTTAGGAAATCAGGTTCTGATTGGTTTGACCAATTTCATATGAATTTTATTTAATAGTATATGGCTTCAGAACTCCTGAGGTTTGAAGTATTTTGAAGTGTGACCATTCTTTAATATATAGCACCCTCATGGTTTGTGTATGAAAACTCATGTTTAGAAAATACGTGGGAAGTCCCATTTTTCTTAAGCATAGGAACAATTCCTTAAGTTATAATAATTTAACTACTAATATATTTTTTAAACTGTTATCAGGAAAGACTGGTTTTATTTGATGGAAGGCATTTTTATCTTCCTTTGAGGGTCAAAGTCTGTAAATAGTATAAAACAGACAAGCTGCAATTCCTTCAGAAGAATTCAAAGAACAGCATTGTTGTTTTTTCTGCGTGTATGCCTTAGACACTTAGAGAATTACAAATTGCACTTCTTTCCTTTAGAAACAACCTTGGTGTTAATTAAAGCCCAGTCATAAATGACTGGGTGCAGTTCCCGTTAAAGTTAATAGAAAGCAGTGCCCACCTTTTCATGTTCAGCTTTGGACTGACTTAAACCACAGTTTAAAAATCATGCAACTGATCAGTTTTATACTTCTTGCTGCATTATATGGTATTAGTCTTTATTGTATCATTTTAGAACAAGTACTATACACTAGTCAGAAGAGAGCTACCATATTCTAATGTTTTCATCCTCATCAATCTTACGTTATTGTTTTTAAATCTTGAAGGATACATGCTAGAAGAAATACAGTCAGGATATCGCATTTGCAAACATTTCCTCTCTTGTTTTTCAATGACTAAATGACTTCTGACAATTAATTGTTTTACTGAGGATCTTTATCTGTTCAAGTTTTCCTTTGAAACTGTTTTTCCCACTGACCTGATGTCTTGCTTGGCTGAAGACTGCAAAATTACCAGTCCAGCCTCTAAAGAAGGATCAAGTGCCTATAAATGGAAGGCATTTTCTTAACAGTACACTGAAAAAAAAATGCAATCAGGAAATCAAAAAGAAGCGGAATGAATGGAGTGAAAAATCATATCTCATTTAGTCAAAAGTTTTGCTGATGGAAAAATATGCAGAATCATCTACTTTAGGCTGGAAGATGATTCCCATCTTCACTTTGAGTTTTATCTCTAAATTTTCTCTGAGGCAAATAACCTGTCTTTCTTACAAAATGTACTGGGAAAGTCCTCACTTGGATTGTAAGAAGCACAAGTAAAAAAATATTAACAACAAAAAATAATCTTTCTCTTGCTCACAGAGACTTCACTAAGGCATAAGACATCTGAAATATGTTGTTCCTTGATTCCAGGCTGTAAAATACTATAACCTGATAACTTTTGCCTTTCCTGATGCAGTTGTGTAATTCATTAGGCCAGAAGGAGCAATTATTTCTAACTCCGAAGTCCTAAGTCATTTGTTGGGGCAGGTTGTACTTCAAGAGCTTTTCAGAGCTCCCTCCCATAATACTTCAATCTTTTAATATAGTAATTTAATCTGAATTAAACTGAAACTAGCTTAAATGTACATTGTTATTTTATTCATCTAGATTATATCTCAGGATTACAAAACAAAATATTTCTTAGAATATTAATTTTGTCAAAATTCAACAATCATTTTTACCTCTGTTTCATAGTACATACCTCATTCCTAGCGGTGATACTACTGCTTTTGGATTCCTGACCTAGGCTATGAAATTCTGTATTTTTCAATAAAAGCCAACAACAACCAAACTACACCAGTAATAACTTTCTAAAATTTTTTAATTTTGTATCATAGCATTTAAAAATATGTATCTCACTGAAACAAGTCAGTGTGATCATTTTGGGTTCTATATTTGGTCATTATGCTCTCTGATTTTTGTTTGAAGTGGAAAACCCCACATTTTTATTCTGTTGCCATTCTTGTACTCTTCTATTCTTCTTCAGTATTTTATTTGCTTAAGGACAGAAGTGTAAAATTCAATTCCACTAAACAAGAGCACGAATGAAAATGCCATTTCAACATGAAATTTTGATAGCTTGTGAGTCCTTGAGGAATCACACCTGAGAACTTAATTCTGAATTTTTAAGTATCTGCTGGAGTTCAGCTGCAGAATCAAGTTGTAATGATGAAGAATAATCTCCAAAGTGCCCTTGGTTTAATTTTGGTATGACATTTTAAAGAATCCGCTGCTATGGATATTCTGGACTAGTATTTTTTCATGTATTTTCTGGATTTATGATGAGAGGTTTTGACTCTGTCTGATCTAAAACTGAACATAATGTGTATAGCCCAGCTTTATTATTAAGACAAAACTAGAGAAAGGTCCCCAAAGGCTCACTACTCCTGTATATTTTGGATTCAAGCCAAGCAAGTTTTATAAGGCAACTCATCTGCTGCCTTCAGTAGCCATATTGCCCTGGAGGAAGGCAGGTGTTTTCTAGACATCAGTAAAGCTGCAGGGATGAGAACCAGATTGAGCAGCTCATCCATTTCTGTGCTTGTGTGTGAAAGAAGGTGCTGAAACTCTGTAATTCTCTAGCATTTTGCACCTTCTTCACTTTCAGTCTTAAGGGATAAGTTGTTACACAGGGTGCAAAGAAGCAGTGACTCAAGTCTGCAGTGTTCCCAGATGGGATGAGTAGCACCAGCATCTGAGACCTCAAGATTGCTCTTGTCTGTATTTTCAGGCACCAGGAGTTCATATACTTCGCTAAGCTCCAGATAAGCACACTGACTTTGTGAGACTCTTCTGAGTCTAGCACAAGTTCCGAACTATTTAAAGCTTTTGTTCACTTACCATTTCTTCTTTCCTCTTTTTACTCAGGATTAGAATAGAATATGTGATGAAAGGAAGCATCTAAATTTGCATACAGGCAAGAGTTGTTTCATATTGCCAATGTGAAATATTTAGGAGGTGAAAGCAAGGAATCAGCTTGATGAAGTTAAATGGTTTTGCTTTCTTTCAGCTTTTCATCTTTATTTGCAGTAATGTTCTTATTTGCATTGTATGAATGTGCTTCCTGGCCTTAAGATAATCAGAATTAAATCATCAGAGTATGTAAGAAGCTTATTTCTGGTTTAAAGAGTGGTAATACTTCATCACCTTATGTTCTTTCTTTGATTCACAGAACAACCGTTCATGATACTACATATATAGCTATATATGCATCCAGTTTCCTAAAGCTACAACAAAAATGTCACAATGGACAATTCTATTTATGACATTTTGTACCAGATTTCATTGTCCATACAACTATCCTGCCCCCATGTTTTCACTCCTACCTGCTGCAAGGATGACTCAGTGGGTTTTTTTCCACATATGTTCTTCATTTTTAGCATGTTTACATGTTTTAGCTCTCAGGCCTATACTTTGCAATGTAGACACTGTTATCTTTGGACTGCCTCTGTTACATTTACAGACTGTTCTGTCTTCCCC